>PVKA01018567.1:8656-43737 GCA_004027165.1 Ctenomys sociabilis | reverse complement strand
GCAAAAACAAAAAAAAAAAAAGGAGGCATAGCAGCAACAATAGCTACAGAGAGCAAATCTGTCTCCCTTACAGTTGCATTCAGGCTATCTACCCCAGGCTGGGTGTAGCCCTCACACTCATAATCCCAGCAGCACTCACACCCATAATCCTAGCGGGTCAGGAGTTAATCACAAACCCTAGAAGTCCACCCCATGACTGCAATGAGGCTTTGGGGGGACAACCAGACACAAACCATAACACATGGAATCTACCATGTAGTCCTTTGAGGGATGCTGGTACTATGGGGAAGAACCCTGGCTAGGAATATAGCTCAGTGCAGAGGGCATGAGGCCCTGAGTTCAGTTCACAGCACTGCCATAATCCAAAAAGCACTCTCAAGTGTAAAGGCTGGGATTTTGAATATGGCTTGTTTAGCTGGATATGGTGGCACATCCGTGTAACCCAGCACTCTGACGCACCTTGAGCTCAAGGCCAGCCTGGACTACATAGCAAGACCCTGTCTTAAAAAGCCAGAGAGAGTGGGCTGCACATATGCGCACTGCCCTGCTCAGTGGGCCCTCTGGAAAGCCCACAGAGGAGAGGGCCCTGCAGGTCAGTTGAGCTCCTTTTCAATCCATTGCACATGGACTTCTGTCAGTAGCTCACAGCTCCAAGCCATGGGCTGTGTCCTTGTCTCTTTCCTCACTCGTGGCCAGGTCTAGAGGCTAAAGAATTAGTCTGGTCATCTCTGTGTCCCAGATGCCAAGCCCACGCCGTGCAGTGCAGCATGTTCCAATGGCATGGATTTCTTCCAGTCTTGACAATATAGTTCAGGGTGACTTTTACTTCATTTCCTAAGTTCCTTCCCCCAGGAATGAAAATGCCTTATGAATAAGGTTTATATCCCAGGGTGAAGTAGCCTTTAGCATTTGCTGTGGGTGCCAAGAGGCCGTACAACTAGACCTATGCTCGGCCTACTGCATGGCGCCGCAGCTCTGCCTGCTGATTCGATCTTGACTTCTGCTCTGCGTACATTTTCCATGATTCTCTCCACCTAAGCTTTCAGTGGGATTATAAGCTAAGCCTCGTCAAATTCTTTGCTATAAACCTCCTGCTTCTCTGAGAGAGATGAGGGGGCAAAGCAGAAATGCTGGTGCCACCCGAGTGCTTTGCTCCCGCCCAGACTCCCTCCCTCCCCTAGAGTCCACATGCATGCACAGTAAGATGGGATTTCTACCTCCTCTGAATTAAAACACACCAAGGAGCAGTCTGACCTAAGGGAGGCAGTCCACAGAGTCTTAATTTCATGACTGGGCAGAGATAAGCAATGGCATATTTATGGAGAGTTGGGGTCTGACCTCTGTGCTTGCTTCATTGCCATGCATAGTAAGAGCTTAGCTGATTTCCTACATTGATGTTTTAGTAAAATTCAAATCACTTCTTGCCAGAGAGATGAGGACCTGGTGCAAGAGGCCTTTCTGTGGTATCAGGGCCGTGGGACCCCAGAACCAAGAGCAGCTGGGAGCACGGATGGCCTGTCTGGTGGCAGCTGCTCTCCGATCTTACAGAGAGCCTGCCAGTGCCTTGGCAGAAATGCGCATTCATTTTTCTTGCTTGTAAAGATGACCTGCAAGCTGTCAGCTGCAGTCACTAATTCTATTATAAATCTGCAAACTGTTCAGTATAAAAATGGTAATTAGCCTACAGAAGCCTGTATAACCCCCAGGACATGGCCGTACCATGAGGACTGTGATTTACAGAGGCCTGTGTTCCCGCCCTGGAAAGGGATGGCCGTGGCCCAGGCACACTCTGGGCCTGTGCTGCCGACGCCCCCTTGGCTCCTGCCCCCACCGTGGCTTAGCCTGGGGGTGAGGCTGCACATCAGTCAGCAGCAGCTGAAGGTGTGGACCCACGGCTGCCTTCTACTATTTTCACCTATTGGATTCTACCAACCAGGACTGTGCCTAACACCTGCAAGAATGTCTTTTAATCAGGGTGAGACCTGCATCTGCATAGGGCAGGAGCAGCAGGGGGCAGAGAGAATGGGGCATCCGGGTACCTGGGCTTAACTTCCTGCCTCTACCAAACAGCTCCCCTTACCAGAGGATATTCTGGTCCATTTTAGCATCAAGCTTCTGTAATTCTTTGATTTGAGTTTTTTGAGACAAGGTCTTTCTTAATTCAGGCTGGTCTAGAACTCACAGCAGTCCTCCTGCCTTAGCCTCCTGAGTGCTGAAACAAGATGCTGTAAACCTAAACTGGGTATAATTGATGCTTTTTGGGGGGGGAGGGGAGAGGGGTCTCACTGTATAATTCACAGTGGTAGGTCCTTCTGCCTCAGCCTCCCAGAGTGCTAGGATTACACTCACACACCATCACACCCAGCTAATGGGTGGTTTCATAAAATATGAAGATGTTCTTTTTGATGAAAAGTAACAGAAGATTAAAATGAGCCTCTTACATTTTGCTATGCAAATTTTATCCCTGAAAACTTAGATACTCAGCACTGTTGCTGGTCGCAGGGCCACGGGGACATTGGCTATCCGAGCTGTTTCTCAAGGCTGCCAGAGGCTGCATTTCACACCCGTGGGCCTGGAGAAGCTGGGCCCAGCCTGGGGGCGGGAAGGGAGGCTCTTGCTCAATGCACTGGGGACTCATCCATTTTATTTACAAGTAAGTCGGGGCCTTCGTAGATCTTGGCTTTGCTTGGCTCCAGACTGAAACCTTTCCTGTGTTGCTGGGAGAGTACAATAAACACTTGAGAAAAGACATAGGATTTAAGGGAAGAGCAGGGCTGACCCAGGTCAGCAAGGGGACACCGCTAGGCGAGCAGTACTGATGTGCAGTCCGAGTGCAGCGGGGTCTGCCGGAAGCAACTCAGGCAGTGTTCACATGGCAAGAACTCGTGTGTGTCACCTTGGCAGGGGACGGGAGGGCCCTGCCGGAATTCAGAAGAAAGAACACTGAAAACTGAGAATTTTTATTGTCACCAAGAGAGTTCCGGTGATGGAACCATCTCAGTGGGGAGGACCTGCCCTCCTTCCTCAGACGCGCAGTTCTCAGATGAACAGCGGCCACTCACCAGCCGGCGCTAGCATAGGGATGAATCGCCATGCTGCCAGGCCCAGGCATAGGTTCTGATTTGCTCATCCAGGGTTTATTGAGTACTGCATGCCCAGGCCTGTATCTTGCCCCACCCCAAGAGTTAGGCAGGGGCACAGGTTACATGGTTAGTCAACTGGGGAGGAGGGGGTCTACTGAGGTGCTCTGGGAGTGGGTGTAGTGGACAACAGGGAGGCCTACCTTGTCATGTTGGGACCTGATTGCTCAAGCCTGACTCTAAGGGACTCAAGAACAGGTCAGCAAGATGATGTGGCTCAGAGGGCAGTAGGTACAGCATACCCAAGGTGGACGACATCGTTGCTAACGTCCTGTAATACAGCAATCACTTGGACAAGCGGTTGCGGCGCTGGGGAGAACTTGAAACCCACGCTGAGGAGTCAGTCAGGAGTTTATTCTGTGGGCCTGGGAATCTCATGGAGATCAGTGTCATAATTATGTCTGCATTTTATTTTATTTTATTATTATTATTATTTTTTTTTTTTTTTTTGTCTTTTTGAGACAGGGTCTTGCTATGCAGTTCAGGCTGGCTTTAAGCTCACGTTGTAGCTCGGGCTGGTCTCGAACTCACAACAATCCTCCTGCCTCAGCCTCCCGAGTGCTGGGATTACAGGTATGCACCACCACGCCCGGCTTTATGTCTGCATTTTAGAAAGGTCACTCAGGCAACAGTCAGGAGCAGGATGGAGTGGAAGAGGAGAGATTAGGGGCTAGAGGACCTCGTAGTTATGAAAGCAAGAGACACGAGGCCTAGCCAGGTGCGCGCCTGTCACCCAGCCCTCAGGAGGCTCAGGCAGGAGGATCACCGTGAGTTCGAGGCCAGCCTGGAATACACAGCAAGGCTCTGTCACCCAAAAGAAGCCCCTCAAAAAGAAACATGAGACCCAAACTGAGATAGAGTCAGGAAATGGAAATCAGAGGTCTCCCAGAGGGAGTTGGAGCTGACAGAGAGGAAAGAGGAAGAGAGCATTTTAAAATAGTCCTGAAAGTTTTCACTTGTTTTCCTGGTAAGTGGAGTGAGCAAGAAAGGAAGTAGGACCAGTTGTAGGAAGAAGATAACCCTGCTGGGGTCCCCAAGGCCATGTTGGCTTCAGTGATGAACTAGGAGGACCCAGAAGCCTCAGCTCAAGCACACTATGAGTTTGATGTATCATGACAGAAAAGAGCAGAGGGGCTCCCTGCAGGGGCAGAGTGAAGTGCAGAGGGCCCAGGCATGAGCTGTCTCCCCCTCCCACAGTCCCTGAATAGACAGCACCTGAAATGCTTTCAACCAGGAAAGCCCTCTAGGAACTCTGTCCCTAAAGTTCCTGTGGGGCTGCTCACATGGATACCCTGTGCTTGGAACATACCAAAGTCCAGATTCCTGGAGGAAACCCTGTGCAAGGCATAAACCACGTTCTTGGTACTGACGGTTGAGGCCCAGTGAGCTGCTCTTATCATTTAAGAAACATGGGAGTCCTCTCCATCCCTAGGCTCCTAGACCCCAACCTTGTCATTGGGGCTTTCAAAGGATGGACCTGCAGTGTTACCTCTGTCTGCACAGCGGTGTGTTTTGTTACAAACCTGCCCAGTGCAAAGCATTTGTTGAACGTTCACATGAAGATGTCCACTGGACAAATGGGTATTTGGCCTGTATGGTTCAGTAACAATATCTGCGCTTTAAGCTAAAAGTTTTGCTG
This sequence comes from Ctenomys sociabilis, assembly GCA_004027165.1. Classification (NCBI taxonomy): domain Eukaryota; kingdom Metazoa; phylum Chordata; class Mammalia; order Rodentia; family Ctenomyidae; genus Ctenomys; species Ctenomys sociabilis. The sequence continues at coordinate 38,958 of PVKA01018567.1, read as the reverse complement.
TTAGATGCGCCTCAACTGGTCATTGATGCCGAAGCTACAGACAAAACCCAACTTACCCTGTGTTCCTCAAGCCAAACTGGAGATCAGAGCACTCCGTGTCCTAGCCCGGAAGCTGGGGCCCCCACAGTGTGGCTTATTTGCACACCGTTCTGTTTCCAGTCTTTCCATCGTACTGACTGCCTCTCAGAATGACTAAGTCCTAGGTTGCCCGTAACAAATATAGCTTATGAAATGGGCCCTTTAATGCCATGTCTTTTCCGAGAACCTGAACCTCAGGCTTTCAGAGGTGCGGTTGATCACTAAGGTTCCCCCTGAATGGGATTTGTAAGCAGCCTCACAATCAACAATCTGTTCAGTCAACCTTGGTTGTCAAATGGCAGTAAACAATGAAGATGTCTTTGTCTCCTGTGCCTACACCACACACTTGCCTGTCTCAGGCATGGTGTTAGCAACCGGGCGTAGGAAGGTAGTGGCAAAGCCTTTGCCCTTGACTTCCTCGTAGCCTAGGGCCAGGAGAGGGTAGGGTGAGCCCAGCCTTGATTCCAGTGCTAGTTTGGGGCCAATGAAAGGCAGGATGATCCCTGGAGGGGGAAGTGAAAATAAGTGCAAGCCAGTTAATTATTTTCTTAAAACTGGTAAAGGATAAAGTGAAACAGGAAAATTAAGTTCCTACATATTAATGCACTTTGGAGATTCATTCCTGAATGAACTTTAACTTGGGTGGAAGGATACTAGGAAGCCGGATGGAAGTTATTCTTTAATGTGTTCATTTCGCTCAGCACATATAATTCTGCTGTCATCTGTAGAGTTAGCTTTAGTACCTAAAGAAGCGACCTCCTTATAATCCCAGCCACTCCCAAGGCCGAGGACAAAGGCTCACAAGCTCCAGCTAAGCGTGGGTAACTTAGCAAGATCTTGTCTCAAGATACACAGTGGAAAGCGATGGGGGTATAGCTCAGTGGTAGAGCATTTGCCTAACATAGGCCCAGGGTTCAATCTCCATTATGCAAAGGGAAAAGAGTGACCGGGCAGCAGTGGCACACACAGAGTCCTGCACTCAGCTACGGAGGAGGCTGAGACAGGAGGAGCACTTCAACCCACGACTATAGACCAGCCTGGCAATGTGACAAGACACCCATCACCACCAATGAGGAAAGAAAAGGAAAGAAAAAAGGAAGTAACCTCCTTCAGTGACCCCTTCAGCCTTTCTAAGGCTGGATTGGGGCGGACTGTCCGATGTTTGCTGCTGTTTTTTTGTGTGGCTACGTAATGTACTCTTAATGATAGTGAACGGTTTTGCATCATTGTAAGTTATTTCAAGGGGCTTCCTGAAATATGTGACGCCAAACTTAACAGTAGAATATAAATTTTCAAGCAAGTTACAGATCATCTGTATAGTCTCTATATCTTATATGTGTACAGATTTTCTTTTTTTTTTTGGAAGTTTCCCCCTTGTATCTTTACTCATTTCTCTCTGTGTCATTTACTGCCTCATTTGTCATCCAAACAGCCTTTGCTCTTTTAGCTTTCAAACATAATTAATCACTGCAGTGCAGCCTCGAATCAGGAAAATGCCGAATATTTTGTCAGATGAGTAATCTACTTGCAGCCCATCTTTTCTTTCTTTTCAGCTTTTCAGCTTTAACAAATAGAGCTTATGCAGACATAGGGGCAGTTTGTTTATTTCCTTCTTCAAATTTTTGTGCTTTTTAGCATAGCATGTTTCCTTTCCATTAAGCTAGCCAAAAACAATATTGACAAACCCGCAAAGGCTTCCATCTGATACTGTTGCGTACTCATGCAAATATATTTAGACAGTTAAGTGAATAGAATAATTAAACAGCCAAATGTCAAGAATGGGTTGGGGAGTAGCACCAGCTGCCACTTGCAGTTTTCTGGCCTGGAGTTGAAAGCGAGTGAAATGTTTGAAAATACACCTCTAAAACCAAAGATCAGAATTACACTTGGGTTGTTTGTTTGTTTGTTTTAGGAATTTTCTTTCAGATTTAAATTGAGGGCAGTATATTATAGTTGCAGGAAGTTTTAAGTATTTTTAAGAATTTCTGGTCACATTCGTCTTTCTTAGCACACCCTGCTTAAAATTTTAAAAGATGCCCAGTGTATCTGTTTCCAGGCTACTCCTTCATGAACTTATTCAGGCTGAAGAGTGAGTTCTCCAAATACACAATCAAATAGTTTGTCTTTAAAATACACTATATTAAAGTCCCCCCCCCCAAAAAAAAGTCAAAAAATGAAGACCAATACTTGGCAAAACTGTTCAGTTTGAGACACTGTGACTCTGCTCTTACTTTAAAAAGAGGCTTCCATTTGGGCTGGCAGGTTAGCCCAGTTGTCTAAAGCACCTTCTTGAGCAAAATCAATCAGTGGCAAGGGACTAGGGTTCGATCCCCAGCACCATGTGTCGCACCAGACCCACCCTTAAGGCAGCCCCAGCCAGCCAAAAAAAATGCTTCTCAAATTTTTGAGAACTGGGTAGATAGCTCAGTAGAATTAAGTGCTTGCCTGGTAAGAGCAAAGTCCTAAGTGCAGTCCCTGGTACTGAAAAAAAAAAAAAAAAAAATAGGTTTCCAGGGGCCGAGGAGATGGCTCACTGGAATAAGTGCTTCCCTGGCAAGCGCAGTGGGCCTGAGTTCAATTCCTGGTTCTGCCTGCCCCCCCCCCCAAAAAAATCCTGGTATTCATCCTGAAGTATTAAGCTGCACATATGTATGGAGTGAAAGAGAGAAAGCAAAAAAACAAACACAAAAAATATATATATACACTGGGAAAACTGAAAATTGGTATATTTTATATACTTATTTGTTCATTTATTTTTTTTTTTTTGTTGTATATTTTAATACTACATTATTGGCACATCATGAAATTAACACAAGTCACCTGTGGCTTCTGTGATTACAGAAGTGTTCAAAGGAGTAGCCATTTGCTTCCAGACATTTGTTAGTGCTATAAATACTAAAGTGTGTATACATTTTTTTGGTGGGCTGTGTGTGTGTGTGTGTGTGTGTGTGTGTGTGTGTGTTGGCTGGCCTCCAATTCAAGTGATCCTCCTGCCTCAGCTTTCTGAGTGCTAGGATTGTAAGCAAATACCACCATGCCCGACCTTTTTTTTTTCTTTTACTTGTTGAAAATTTTTTTTCGATGTAGCAAATAATTTTTTTTTAGTTCTATCATTCCTCAAAAAAAAATCTTGGGCTGAGGAGATAGCTCAGCAGTCTAAGCACCTACCTGGCAAGCACAAAGACCAAGGTTCCATCCCTGGTACCACATGCCATGCCAGCCCCAGAACTGCACCATGTCTGCCACCAAAACCAGGCGTGGTGGTATATCCCTGTAATCCCAGCATTTTGGAGGCTGAGACAGGAGGATCCCTATGAGTCTGTGCTGCATAGCAAGATCCTGTACCAAATAATTTTTTTTTTTTTTTTTTTTTTTTTTTCAGAACCAGGGATTAAACTCAGGCCCTTGCACTTGCCAAGGAAGCATTTATTCCACTAAGCCACCTCCCTGGCCCCAATAAAAGATTTTTTTTAAGCCTTAAAATATATAACTTACTAAATAATAGCTTATAACTTTTCAAAGTAGCAACTGCTTGTCTTGAAAATTGTATTTATATTAAGTGACATCCTGTACATCTCTTCAGTTTTGCACCTATGATGTCTTTGATGTAGGAGTCCCTGAAGCACCACTGCAGCCCACCAGGCAGGAACTTGTTAGCCAGGGGTGAGCATCCCTGTCAGAAGGGAAGGCCCACTGGGGTTGAGGTCACCCGTCACCCATCTCTGCACCCCATTCTGTCTCCTCTCCAGGCTGGGGACCTGGGGTTCGGGGGCAGAGGCCTTTGGCTTGCTGTGTGTCTGGATTCTGGTGTGGTCATGCAGAAGGGACTCCCAATTTGAACATGGACACAGGCTGGATGGTAGTGCATCCCTGTAGTCGCAGCACCCAAAAGACTGAGTCAGGAGGGTCCCTGTGAGGTCATGGCCAGCCCAGGCTGTGTAGTGAGACCCTATCTCAAAGAGAAAATGAAGTGAAAAACATGGACAAAAGAAGAGAGTGTTACTGACCCAGAGAGCACAGGCATCCTTCCAGTGGCCTGGCCTTAACCACTGCTAGACTCACTCTTCTGGTTTCCACTCTGCATTCTTCGGCCTAGGGACCTGCAGAGCAGGCATTTCCATCACATGGGCTGACCTCAGACTCCAGGGCATATGCTCACATTGCCCTCTGCACACCAGGGGTCAGCAGTCCCTGAGTGGTCTTGTTTGCCTCCTGGAACCACACCTAGACCACCACTGTGGACTGCCAGGTGACACAACAGGTCTGCACCACATAGCGTGGCTTACATGATCACAGGAGACCAAGGGAGGTGCGCTGGCTCTTGGGACCCCAGTGGTCACTGCCCACACCCTACCTGGCCAGTAGCATGTGGATCAAGGGACTCAGAAGTCTCTAGAACTAGTGTTTGAGGAGTTCAAGGGCCTGTGCGAATGCATGAATACAAAGACATTGAAAACATACCTAAATGTGTAGTCATTGCTTCTCTACGTACTTACATGTTGAATAGGCTGTGGCCCATAGGAATTAATACCTTCTTGAACAAGAAATCCCATATTCCCGAAGGTTGGATTGCCTTCTGTACTTTAAAATAATGTCTTCTCTATATATAAAAAAAAAAAAGCTTCAGAGCATCCTTAGTGTGTTGCCAGCTCTTCCCTAGAGTCAGCGGCTGCAGTGTAGCCTTCCCATTATCCCTCGGTCCTCCCAATCCTGGCCCCCTCTCAAACAGGCTCTTTCTTCTTACACTGCCAAAATTCTTCCTGCTGCTCATATTCAGCTCATTAGAGCAGCGTGCCTAAGTCTTCGTACTCCATATCGGTACGGGTTGACCTATCAATTGATCATTATAGAATCACCGCAAATCATTTCATCATTTTATCACAGTTTTTGTTATGTTCATCAGTTCAGATGCTATGCATTGCCTAAAAGCACTGGAAAGGAGATCGGGAACACGTAGATAAGCACACGCCTCCTTGAGGGGTGAAATCTCTCCCAATGCCCTGGGTTCACTGGAGAGTTGATTCTTCTCCAGGAACTGAGACAGGATGGCAGCCTGCCAGCCTCACATCACCACTAGTTCCTTTTTTTCTGCTGATGCTGTGAGGACACCAGCCAAGCGCACTCCAGTGTAGCCCATATATTTTTTTTGCAAGTGAACTTCTGGTGTGTGTAAACAGTGGGTGGTTATTCATGATAGCACATTTGTAATTTTTAGTGAGGCTCTAAGCGAGATCTGAGAGGACTTGAAAGTCACATTTGAATAACAAGTTTACTCTCAGGCATGGCTACATAAAAGAGATCCATAATGCTAACCAGACAGCACAATTCTGATTATGCCCGTTGGCAGCAGAGGGGGACTTCTGGATAAACAAGCCAAACTAAGAGCTAGACAGCAGATCTGATAGCGGCCCTGTGTTGCAGCCTAATCTGAAGATGACACAAAAGTTCATGCTAGTGATCGTATCTGTGGCAACAGAGGGCATGCCTGCCTGGCCACAGGAAAGCAGGGGACCACTTGATAATTTTCTTGTGTGTGTGTGTGTGTGTGTGTGTGTGTGTGTGTGTGTGTGTGTGTCTGTGTGTGTGTGTGTGTGTGTGTGTGTGTGTGTGTGTGTGTGTGTGTTTGAAACAGGGTCTCACTATGCAGTTCAGGCTGGCCTTAAGCTCACTTTGTAGCTCAGGCTGGTCTCGAACTCACAACAATCCTCCTGCCTCAGCCTCCCTAGTGCTGGGATTACAGGCATGCGCCACCACGCCCGGCTCACTTGATAATTTTCGAGGGGCAGCAAAGCCTTGAAAGAAACTTGAGCCAAGATCGATCAGTGGCAGAAAATGAGATATCTCAGGGCTTCCCAATATCTTTCTCACTTTTTGTTCCAGAGCCTGGCTAATGAGGCTCCCACATCTCAGCCCCTGAAGCATATCCGCCTCAGAGCTGGGAGGAGCAGCTGCGGGTCAGGCTCTTCCTGCATTCGGGCTTCAGTCACAGCCCCCCCCCCCCCCCCCCCCCCCCCCCCCCGCCAGCACTCCTCCTCTGCCCCCTCCGACCACTATTCTTTTTCAGGCCTTTCATGTTTTTGTCCTCTAATCCCAGGAGACCTGAAAGATTCTGAGTTTACAGCCTGATCGTTTTTTTAAAAGCTACTTTAGTACAAATTTCTTAAGCTTGATGTGAACTGCATAAGTATATTAAAAGTCAGTTTACTCTCAGAACTTAAAACGCTTAAACTTGACAGGAGATAAAAGTACATTTAAGAACTTAGGTAGATGGGAATCTGACCATTTTCCCCAAATTTAGCATTGTCAACAATGATTCATTGGTCGACCGGATCATCAATATCTTTAGGAACAGTATCGAGTCTTGTCTGCTTCCTTACTCCTTTTGAACTCGGCTCATTTTCTTTGAAGCACTGGTCGTGGCATCCAGCTTTGATTCCTTCCCTGTGGACTTGTGCCAGTTTGCCTGATTTCATTAAATTTTTGGAAATGACTAAAACTCTGGTATCATTTTATTGTGGTCCTCACATCCATCATAATTTGGGGCAGTCTTGGTGAAAGATGGGGAATTCAGAGTAGGAGGCTGGAGAAGGCGGGTCTGGGGCAGGGAGATGGAATGCAGTATGTATTTCACAGTTCAGCCACCTCCACCTCATCTTTTTTCTTTTTCTTTTTTTAAACCGTGGCTTTATCTAAAATGACTACAGTCAAATGGCCCAAAGCAAGAGCAAGCAAGTGAGTTGTCCCCTCATTAGCTCAGTTGTCCAGAGGACCTTTTTATGTCCGTAATTTATGGCAAAAGCTAGATGCAGAATCCATATAGCAAATTCTTGCTTACTCTCCCCCCCTTCGTTGCGCCTCCTTCTTGCACCAGATGTGGCAGCCCTTTCCCCTGGATTTACAGCCTTGATCTGTCACCTTTGGAAAGAACGCCTTACGGTTGTGAGCACAACCTCAGTGTGCTGTGGCTTTCCTTCTGTGTCCTCGGTTGTGTCTCCTTGTCCAGGAATCACTTGCTTGTTAAGGTCTCTCTGCTGCTCCCTTCCTCTGAGAGCCAAGCAGGGTATTTGGTGCCACTTGCCAGAAAAGTCTGTGGACAGAAGGACATGTAAGAGCTTGGGGAGCTCAAGCTCACACTACCCACTTTTAAGAGTTCTTTGGCTGTAGACGCCTCAGCAAGCCCTGTCCTTGTGCACAGGTTGCCACAGACCCCAACTAGGTCACAGCAGCATGGTACTTTCTAGATGTCAAGAGTAGAGGATATCAGAAAATGAAAGCTATCCTGATAGGAAGAACAAATACTGTGAAATAGACCGTACTTCCAAAACTGCTGTGCAGATTTAATGACATCCCATTCAAAATACAAACAGCATACCTCACAGAATTATAGAAAACTATCCTAAAACTCATATAAAACCAAAAGAGACCCAGAATAGCAAAAGCAATTCTGGGCAATAGATACAAGGCAAGGAATATCGCAGTTTCCAATTTGAAGTTACACTACAAAGCTACTGTGATTAAAACAGCATGATGTTGGCCAAACAACAAACCCAAGGATCAGTGGGACAGAACGATGCAGAAACACCTCCGAGCAGACTCAGATACACTATCTTGGACAAAGGGTCAAACGCCTGTACTGGAGAAAAGGTAGCCTGTTTAATAAGTAGTGCAGGGAAATCTGGCTTTCCATATGCCAAAAATTGAAACTGGCTCCTGTCTCTTGCCATGCATTACACTAAAATTGAAATTGGGCAGGAAAGATAGCTCAGGGGTATAAGTGCCTGCCTGGCAAGCACAAGGTCATGAATTCAATCCCCAGTACAAAAAAAAAAAAACAAAAAAAACCACAAATTAAATTAGATCAAAGATCTAAATATAAAGTAGAAACATTTAATTTGCTGGGAAAGAGAATGAGTAAAACTCTAGATGTAGGCAAAGATTTTATGAACAGAACACAACAACTGAGATCATATCAAATTGAAAAGCTTTTGCATAGTAAAAGAAGCCACCAAACAGTGAAGCGACAACCCACAGTGTGAGGAAAATTTTTTTTGCCATATACTCCTCAAAGGTCTGAAATCTAGTATACATAAAAAATTCAGGAAAAAATAAAAATCACATACATACACACACACACATAAACACACACACACACACACACACACACACCCCATTTAAAGACCCAGTCCATAAATGGGCATCTGAAATGAATAGACCATTCTCAGATGAAGAAGTAGAAACAGGGCCAGTGAAATAGCTCAGAGGATTAAAGTGCCTGCAGTGCCGGCCCCACCCCCAAGGCGCACTGAGACAGTGATAGAGACTGGGCGTGGTGGCACACTCCTGTAATCCCAATTCTTGGGAGGCTGTAAACAGGAGGATCTCTGAGAGTCTTATCTAGTAGGGAGGACCTGAACACCCTATAGACCCTTCCCTAAAATACAAAAAAAAAAAAACACAACATCACTGGTCATTCAATAAGTGCAAATTAAAAAAAGCACTGGGGCTGGGATCAGTGGAATAAGTGCTTCCCTGGCAAGCGTAAGGTCCTGAGTTCAATCCCCGGTTCCAAAAAAAAAAACATGAGATTCCATCTCATCCAGAGAATGGCTGTTATCAAGAAAATCAATCAATAACAAGTTCAATAACAAGTCTGTGGGGGGAAAAGGAACCCTTTTCCACTCTCTGGGAGTGAAACTGGTACAACCATTGTGGAAATCAGTGTAGAGATTTCTCAAAAAACTAAAAGTAGGGCTGGCAAATAACTCAGCAGATTAAAGCCACTGTAAGTAGGCACAAGGGTCAGGGGCTCAATCCTCAGGCCTGCTACGCTGGCCCCACCCCCGGGACTCACTGAGAGAGCAATTGAGACTGGGCATGGTGGCATATGCATGTAATCCCAGCTCTTGGGAGGCTGTAAACAGGAGGATCACTAGGAGTCCAATGTAGTAATGAGACCTGTAGACCCTGCCCTAAAATTTAAAAAAAGTAGAGGTTCCATTCTACCCAGCTACTCCCCTTCTTAGTATCTTTCTGAAAGAATTGAAAGCATCATATTGTAGTGATATATGCACATCCATGTTTATAACTGCACCGTTTATAAAAGCTGAGTCTTAGAAACTGCTCATGTTATCATCAGCAAATGAATGGATTTTTAAAAAGTATTTACTTGAGGACTATTCTGTCATAAAGGATAAACTTGAGTCATTTGTGGGAAAATGGGTACGCCTTGAGACCGTTATCTTAAGTAAAGTCTGTGGGGCACACAAACTGAAACATCGCATTGCTGGTTGTGTGAGAAACTTGGAGGATAAACAAGGAGCGTGATGGAGGAGAGACCCTGGGAAGTAGGAAGAACAGATTCAGATGGGAAAAGGAACAAGGAAGGAGTAGAGGGCAACAAGTAAAAGGGGAGAAAAGGGAATGAAAGGGGGAAAATGGAAACAAAGCTTTTGTACGTGGGGAGAAGAAAAAGAGTTGAAGGAGAGGGAAGGGAGCAGGACAAAAAAGAGGAATTAGGATATATTACGCACACATTATCTAGATGAATTTGATCAATATGAATAACAAGTATGTGCTAATGAAAAAATGAACAGCACCAAGAAAGTGCTGCTTCTGCGTGGACACAGAAGGCCTGGTTCGGTGTACGCTCCTAGCCACCAGGCGTGCTTTCGGCCTGCAGCTGACCAAGGCGTCAGCGGGCTTGTCCCCGGCAGCCCAGGTGAACGAAAGGCTGTGTGTGGCCTTCAGTGCAGGAGGACATCTCCTTTCCAAAAACCCACGTGTTTATGGAGTCAGCGAATCAGGCTCAAGGAAAATGCCTATCTTGAGTCTGTCGAGCAGTGACCTGAATTATATTTTGCAAACTAGGATTTGAGAGCCAGAATATAAAGGAAAATGCTATTAAAATACTGCCATTCATGTTTCCAGCAGCTCTTGAGCTGAGATGGACTCTTAAAATACTGAGACTGTGTTCTGTTGATCCAGTAGTTTAAACTCAAACACCATTGCTAGGCTGTCGTGGTCAGTTGGCATCTGAGCCCCTGGTTATAAGTTGAGGGCATTCTTGTCAGGTCCACTAGCTGTCTTGGTTTTTATCAAGCCTTTTTTTGTTGTTGTTTTGGGGGTTTTTTTGTATTTTTTGGCGGAACCAGGGATTGAACTCAGGCCCTTGCGCTTGCCAGGCAAGTGCTTATTCTACCAAGCTGTCTCCCCTGCCCCATTATTAAGCCTTTTTATCATAATGCTGTCCAGTAGAACAGAAACCCAACATTCTTAATAAAGAGCCTGATAGTACTTTACAGAACCACGGGGATCAGACATTTTCAGCCCTAACCACTAAGCCCCACTACGCAACTTCAGAAGTACCAGTGGCTGGGGAGATATATCGTTCAGTAGAATAAGCGCTTGCCTGGTAAGTGCAAGGACCTGAGTTCAATCCCCGATTCCGCCAAAAAAGAAAAAAATGTAGGGGCTGGGGAGATGGCTCAGTGGAATAAGCACTTCCCTGCAGGAGCAAGGGCCTGAGTTCAATCCCTGGTCGCACCAAAAAAAAAAAAAAAAAAAAAAGCCTCACACAATCATGTGCTCCAACACTGGAGGCTCGCTAGTTCAAGGCAGCCTGAGTTCCTGTCCCAAAACAAAAAATAAAGGAAAAGAGCTCAGCTATCCCCAATCTACACCCAGTGCTGGAGGCAGGGCACAAAGAGACAGTTAGCCAGCCTTGGCAGGTGGACCTCAGGTAGCCAACCCCTGATTTAGAACAAAAGCTGACTTAGAAGAAAAGAAAGATCATGCACCATTATGTTTCCGTACAAACAGCGTATCGCCTCAGGAGTCCCTAACCTCTTCCTCACTGGCAACTATCTTCGCTGTCCCAGGGTCCCCAAGTACTGGTGGGAAAGAGATGAGAAAGCCTAGGAATGACATTTCCAAAGCCGCCAGCCAATCCCTTCCCTTCCCTCTGGAAATCCCCATTGAACACTGGGAGGGGTACAGCCAGTTGGGAAGCTCCCAGAACTTTGCAGTTTACTTAGAAAACTCTAAGCCCTGGTCTCTTTCCAGGTCGCTTTCACCCAACTCAAAACTACAGCAGCAGATGAAGGAAATGCCTTGTAGTCTTCCTGCATCCCAGACATACTTGGAAGTTGAAGTTCCATGCAAGCAACAGATTGGCTTTGGAATTTTAGTAAATCACACTGCAGTAGGTGGGATGACTGGGGAGAAGGGTGGAGGGGGTAAGGAGGACGAGTCACAGTCACAATCAGACCCCAGTGGATCACCATCCCAGCTGATGCTATAAGAACCTCTACCGCTGGGAGCTGGATCTACATTGGCAATTTGTGTTCTGTGAGGAATGCGGCTTTATTGACCAGATTTCTGTGGGAAAATAGCTGCTGGGCTGAGGAGCCAATGGGACTTCAGTGTGCTAGGGAGTTGGGCGGAAGCTGGAACCATGTATTTATCAGAGAAAGCACCACCATGGGAAGCTTTTGCTCCAAGGTCACGGCCAGGGCAGCGAAGGGGGCTCTTTGGGCTTTAAGCTTCTTGTGGCTTGGAGCAAAGCAAGCAGAAACCAACCTGCCAGAAAGTAAAAGTGCAGACAACAGGGGCTTGTTCTGCATGACAGATCCAGATGATGGAGCCTCAGGAATCTGTTCTGGTGTTTATGATTATCATCACTATTATTTCATTTACAAAGCCAAACAGAGGGGCCAGGGAGATGGCTCAGTGAAATAAGTGCTTTCCTGGCAAGCACTAGGGCCTGAGTTCAATCCCCAGTTCTGCCAAAAAAAAAAAAAAAAACCCAACAGATATGTGTAAGGCCATATGTCCTGCTCTTTTCAACAATTTTCCTTTTAAAAGTCACATTTGCTACATTAGAAGTACCTGGTCGTGTCCTCTTTTAAGTATTTTGTTCAAAAAATGTGGTGACGCCTGCAGTCTCAGCATTCTGGAGGCTGAAACAGGAGGATCAGTGCACGTTTAAAGTTGACCTGAGCCACAAGGTGGGACCCTGCCTCAAAAAGGTCAAGAGCAGCCTGTATTTTGTACATTAGTAAATGAAGAAAATTTTGACTCTAGGCTTTAAAAATTGATGTGTTTTTAACACCATTATATTTTACTCAGTATTGTGTGTTGGACTTCATTGCTATAGTTTTATTCAAGGACTGCTTATCTTGAAATCAAATTTTGTTTATATATAATAAAATTATGTTTCCTATTTGTTTACTTAGGTAGAGTAGAATCATAGGCTTAAAAATCTTTATTTATAAAATTTACTCTGAAGTTTATAGGATAGTATAATCTCATCCCACAAGAGGTAACGTTTTTGAGGGTTTTGTTTTGTTTTGTTTTTTTGTGGAACCAGGGATTGAACTCGGGCCCTTGTGCTTGCCAGGGAAGCGCTTATTCCACTGAGCCATCTCCCCAGCCTAATTTTTGAGTATTTTATCTTTATGAACACATGCTTGATGAAGTAGTGCATGTACTGAGCAGGAAACCCAAGATGAGACTTCCCGAGACTTCCGGCCATCCTGGCCCACTACCTAGAGCAAGGTTCCAGGCTGCTGTCAAGGGAGAGGGAATGGAACCCAGTGAGAGCTCAGCTCTTGCCCTGAGGTGAAGGTGTGGTAGCAGGGTTTGGAAGGGTCTTCCTTGAGTGTCAGGTGAGTGCTGATTAGTGGGTGACTGGAGAAGCACCCTAAGGCCAGGGAAGCTTCACTTAGGGGAATCTGAAGGAGCCTTGTGACCTCTAGGAGCTTGAATGAGGAGCCTGTTTCTAACCAGTGAAGACTTATCGTGTGTTAGGGAAGAGGGTACTAGTTAGATTACTAGAAAAAGGCTTCCCTCTGTAGCACAGAGAGTAACCCTAGATTACACCTAGCTCTAGTTCCATCCAACATATTTTAAAAACAAAACCACAAGAAGAACAAATTGTTTTTTAGCAAACTGTCCCAGAACAAGGGGGCTTGCGGATTAGCTCAGTTGTTTAACGTGCCTTCTTGGGCAAACTCATAGTTCGATCCTCAGCTCCATAAGGGCCTGAGTTCAATTCCCAGTTCCGCAAAAGAAAGGCCATTCCATCAACATATTATCTTGTGTTTGTGGAAAAAAAATAGCAGAACTTCACTATATATGAAGAAGAAAGAAAGATAAAATTCCAAGGAAAAATAGGCAAATCCGCAAATGCAATCAGAGATTTAAATCTGACCGTCCCTTCTCAGAGCACAGAGAAAGTCCATGGGGATGTGTGACCTAATTGGCGTCAATAGCAGGCTCCACCCAAACACAGCATCGCATTTGCCAAGACAGACCGTCTTCTGGGCCACAAAATAAATTTCAATAAATTTTAAATGATTCAAATCACACAAAATATGTTCTCTAACCACAATGGAATTGAGTTAGAAATCCACACTGAAAGATACGTGGAAAAATCCCAAATATTAGGACCTGAAGAAGCTTCAGAATAGGAGAAAGTCTTAACCACTGATCTATCTGATCAGGCCATGTAGACAAATCTAAAAGGACTTTTTTTTTTTTTTTAATGTATTTGGTACAGGGTCTCACTGTGCAGCTCCGACTCATAGTGATCTTCCTGTTTCAGCCTCCTCAGTGCTGGGATTATAGGCACACACCGCCTCTCCCGGTCTTCGTGGCCAGCTCACTTGGTGGAGCTGGGCCGGGAGCAGCATGACATGCAGTACTGGGGTTCAAAATGGGATCCTTGCACTTGGTTTTCAACACTCTAAAAATGAGAAGATTTTAGCCTGGTGTGGTGGGGTACACCTATAATCCCAGCCCCTGGAAAACAGAGGCAGGAGGATTGCTGCATGTTCAAGGCCAGTCTAAGCCACATAGTGAGTTCAAGGCCAGCCCAAACTGGGCAGTTGAACCTGTCTCAATACAACAGCACTGTGGAGGAAGGGAAGTGGGAGGGAACGATCATTTTTTATAGTAAGCCTTCAGGAATGGTCTGACATTTTAAGGCATATATGTTATTTATTTTGGCAGACATTGAACCCGGGGGGAGGGACTCACCATCCTGTTCTCTTAGTGTTTCTCCCTTTGCCGGCTGTGTGGGGTGCGAGCTAAGGATGGAGCCCAGGTCCTTGTGCGTGCTGAGCACGTACTCCACCACCAGCGGCGCCTCTCTGTTGGACTCTATCCTGTATGTGCTTTGGGAAAGGCAGAGAGGTGGCTCTGGGAGTGAGAACGCTTGGCCCACAGCTTTCTCTTCTACCTCCGGCATTCGTCAAGGCAGTCAGCCTGGTCACCGATGTCCCCAGCATGTGAGAGGCTTCAGGGAGCCAGGAGAAGGAGGGAAGGAGGAGCCAGTGCCCGCGGAAGCCTTTGCAAGTGGTGTGGCTGTGAGTCGGCCCGGACTCAGGGCAGTGTGTCTCACTGTGTCGAGCAGGTCTCCTCGCTGTCCCAGAAGTGCGCAGAAGGGAGGCTGGCTCCAAAGGAGTGGCTCGCGTCCATCAGCTGGGGAGGACAGCGCAAAGCCCCGGCTCCAGGGCTGAGACCGCCAACGCTTATTGCTCGCAGACCTTGAGCCTGGAAGCCCAAGATCAAGCTTTGTCCAAACTGCAGCGCGGGTTTCTCCTACGGCCTCTTCTGGGCCCACAGCTGCTCCCCTTCTCTCTGGGTCCGCCCTAGTCTCTGCAGGGTCATCCCTTGTGTCACTCCTGAGAGAGCATTGTCCACCTTCGTGATCCTGAGTAATCACCCCCTGAAAGGCTCATTCCCAGAAATACTCACATTTGGAGGATTAGGCCTCAAGGTGTGCATTTGATGAGGGACACCGTTCTGTCCACCGCGTACAGTAAATCACTGTAGAGCCAGTCTGACGCTGACATCCTGAGCCCACAAGTGGGATCCCTGCTGAGCTACCTAAAAGAAGCTTGCGAAGCAGTACAGGTGCCTGGTGGTAACAGGTACCTCGGCCTCAGGGTGGCCCTGAATTGTTTATTCAGTGAGTCTTGGCCACAGTTTTGGGGGGTTTGGTGAGCATGAAATGAGGCCTTTCCTTACCCCTTCTTTTCCTTTCTCCCTCTCCCTCCCCCACCTCCCTGGAGGACACCCTCCCCCTCCCACTGGCCCAAGAGAAATGTAAAGGGAAACTGCACTGCTCTTATCTCTGAAAAGGGGCTTTGCAAGAGGAGAGAGAGGAGAAAAACACAGGTGATGTAGAACTAGGCTGCGTGGGGGTGTGGCCCTTCGGGGCAGCCCAGGACCCTGGGTTGGGGTGGTTGTCCTGCCTTTCTCCTGCCTTTTCTCTTCTGTCTTCTCTACTTGGGGACCCCAGAATGACAGCTTCATCACCAGTAGGACCTTGGGGTTAAAACCTATGACCATAGCAAAGGTTAGTTTTCAGGAGAGGCGCTTCTCAGAAACCAGAATTTAAGTACTTAATAGTAAGCTTCCAAATCATAAAGCCTGTCATCCAGTCCGAGTGTTTCTGCAGAGCTGACCCTCCGGACCCTCAGGGCCATCCATGTGGGAAAAGTGCCCTGGAGAGGAAAGCTGGGCTGTCGGAACCTGCAGACCCAGCCTGCGACTCCTGAGAACCGGATCGGGCCTGGCTCTGGTCGCTAGTGAAGCTCCTAGGTGTCTTGATCTCTGGGCAATCTCTGTTCCTGATCCCAGCAGCGTCTTGGCTCTTGAGTGGCTGCAGATTTGACTGCCTCAAGCAGAGACCTCAGAGTATGGCTCAGGCTCTGATTGGGGTCTTTTTGTTTTGGTTTTTTGGTTTGGGGTTTTGTTTTGTTTACTAGTAAAGAATCAATTCAGGGCCTCCCACATGCTAAACAATTGAGCTACCACTGTAGTACCCCCTGGCTTTTTGAGATAGTTTATGTAGTTAAAAAAAAGTAGAGAAAGTTTCATAAAACTAATGAAGTCTTTATTCCCTTTAAAAGAAATAATTAGTCATATGCCAGATTTGCTTTGAAGTTTCCTCTTTCTATTTCTGTCCCATGTAACTTACTTTTCACAAAGGTCATCGTACATTCTATAATAAAACAAAAGAGTGAATGTTGTGAATGAGATATTAGAGTCCTTTATGTATCGCAGTTTAATTTAGAAATAGTGTCAGCAGTCATGTAGACATTGTTACACAGTGCTTGTAGAGAACCAGCACTCTGGGAAGTGGCCAACCAGGGAGATGCAGGCAGGAAAGGCACAGCTCCCTGCCCTCCCAGCACTCCGCTTGGGCAAGGCGAAAGCAGAGGAAATCTTCGTGCCATACCTGCAAGGCTGATCTGGTTCCTGTTACCCTCAGATAACAGGGTATCTGTTATCTGGCTCCACCCAGAGCTGGCACAGGCTCTGTGCCCAGTCGCCGCTCCCCTGGGGCTGGGAGCAGGAAAGCCCATCCTCTTGCTCTGCTTCTGAGAGGCACAGAAGTGGGCAGCATGGTGAGGCAACAGAAGGCAAAAAGGAATTTCACTTGTGGAGGGAGGGAAACTCAAATGTAGATAACCGGCACAGTGGCGCTCCAATCCCAGCTCCTGTGCAGGCCAAGGTGTGAGGGCTAAAAGTTCGAGGCTAGCGGGGCCAATTAGTAGGACTGTCTCAAAACACAGTAACTGGGCCTGGGAGATGGCTCAGTGGAATAAACACTTCCCTGGCAAGGGCAAGGGCCTGAGTTCAATCCCTGGTTCTGCCAAAAAAAAATCAAAACTTAGTAACTTGAAAAGGTCTGGGGGCTGGCTCTGTTGTACAGTGCTTGCCTACACATGGGAGGCCCTGGGCTCCGGCCCCAGCCTTACAAAAAAAGAAAGAAATGCAATGGCTTAGTAGCTGTGTGGTGGCAGCCTTTGTGTATCTTTTTGGGGCATGAATAAAGACAAAACCTGTAAGTATTGGAGAAACCAGCTTCCTGTACGACAGCAGCATTGCTTTGAAACTGTCTTGGATCTGCCCACCTGCTCGAGTTAGTCACTCCAGCAAAATTTCAGGCATAATTATAATTGGTTTATTTTCCCTGAGACTTGTTATTCTTCATTTGTTTGTTTGCAGCACTAGGGATCAAACCTAAGGCTAAAGCTGAAAAGGAATCAAGTCTAAAATTATGGGGAGGCTCCATTCTTTTTCTCCATCAGAGCATTCAGACTCCCGGTTTCACATCCTTTTCCTCCCTCTAGCAGAGCTCTCACTTTCTGAGGGCGACACCCTCCAGCAGTCTTGCCTTGTTTAGAAACTAACCCAGTTACCATTTTTAAAATGTAATCCCCATGAAAATCAAATTCAAGAATGATCCTTTGCATTTTGTGTGCATAACTATAGAAATATATATATTATACAGTCATAATGAATATGCACAAATAGAAAATTACTTGGGAGTTTCCACAAGAAACTGTTCACGGGATGCCTCTAGAAGCAATGCTGGGAAGAGGACTTTTCTGCTGAAATGTTACTTCTATCTAATAGACAAGCTAGGGACAGGTGTCCTAACACTCAGAGAAGTTTATATTTTCCCTGCAATCCAAGAGAAAACACTTATAAAAGTTTCCATTCTTTTTTTTTTTTTTTTTGTCTTTTTTGAGACAGGGTCTCATTGTGCAGTTCAGGCTGGCCTTAAGCTCACTTTGTAGCTCAGGCTGGTCTCGAACTCGCAACAATCCTCCTGCCTCAGCCTCCCTAGTGCTGGGATTACAGGCATGCGCCACCACGCCCGGCTTCCATTCTTTATTTATTGTATTTGTTTATTTTTTTTTTTGTCTTTTTGAGACAGGGTCTCCTTATGCAGTTCAGGGTGGCCTTGAGCTCACTCTAGCCCAACTCCCAACTGCTTGTTCAGTCTTTCACAAAAGTCACTGACATAGGACAGGCCAAATAGCTCAGCAGATTAAAGTGTCTGCAAGCAGGCACAGGGGCCAGGGGTTGGATCCCTGGGCCTGCCATGCCAGCCTCACCCCTAGGGCGCACTGAGACAGTGATTGAGACTGGGCATGGTGGCACACACTTGTAATCCCAGCACACTAGCGGCTGCAGCAGGATTGTTAGAAGTTGGGAAGGCAGCCTAGGCTACAGAGTGAGCTGAAGGTCATCCTGAACTGCATAGGGAGACCCTGTCTCAAAAAGACAAAAACAAACAAAAAAAAAATACAAAAAATAAAGAATGGAAACTTTTATAAGTGTCCCAGAGGTGTGTGCCTTGTGGGCTGTCCCCTGGAAGAAGGCCCGAGCACCTCTGCGTCCTCCTTGTGAGCCCCTACAAAGGTTGCTGCCGTGAATGCACAATCCCTGTCCCCTGGGGCTCACAGGACCTTGAGAGGCCCACATGGTAAGGCTGCCCAGCCACCCTGAAAGATGTGTGCACCTATGTGGACCCACCTCTGGCTCCCCAAGGGTTCCTGACTGTAGACCAACCACCCTCCAAGGCAGCCACAGACTGTGCACATCAGCGTCACCTAACAGCTCAGGGAAAGCAACGCGCCATCTCTACGGAGTCACGCGGAGAGGACTCGCAGCCTCTCCTGCCCCTCAGTCGCTTGACACTTTACTGGGCTGGTTTCCCTCATCCAGCATCGCACACCACTGTCTAAATGTCCATAGGTGATAAAACATTCTGGCCCTGCTTCTAAAGAGAGCAAAAGGAGGAAACACAGAGGAAAAGGCTGATTTGCAAGAAGGTTTCTTTTTGTTTGCTTGTGTCTTACTAGCTAATCAAAGTAGTGTTGCTTAATAAAGATGTTGTTAAAAGCCAGGTGTGAAGCCGGGCGTGGTGGCACAGGCCTGATGGGAGGTCAGGGCGAACCAGGGCTATGGAGTGAGTTCAAGGCCAGCCTGAGCTGCAGGGGGAGACCCTGTCTCAAAAAGACAAGGAAAGAAAAAAAAAATGATCTTTTTACTTAAATCCTATCATGATGTAAGGTTTAAAAGGTAAATTGAGGCAGGATAATTGTTTAAAAGTTCACTGAACAAACAGTAGTCCATGAATTGAGCCAGCCCCATACCAGAAGTGGTCTCAGCACTCCACAGAGAGGAGAACTAAAGCAAAGAGGGTTTTTTATGTGGTTGTCTTCTCCCACTGGACAGTCTCTAGCTCTCTCAGTGGACACTTCCGATTGGCTGAGCACAATTTCTATTTTTCTTTAATATAGGCATTTATTCAACAGATTTCTCACATTCGGCTTCTCTTTTGCAGATGAGATCAGGCTTAGGACCCTTGTAATTGATTTTGTCTGCTCAGGGATTCTTCCGGCCCGGTCTCCATTTTGATGTGCTTGAACAATTGCTAAATGATATAAGGGTTTGGGGTTGTTAAGTTTTTGTTTTTGTTCTTTTTGCAGCGCTGGGAATTAAACCCAGAGCCTTCCACATGCTAGGCAGATACTTTATCAATGAACGAGACCCTCAGCTCTCTGTTTGTTTGTTTGTTTATTTGTTTGTTTTGAGATAGGGTCTTATGAGGTGGACCAAGCTGGCCTGGAACTTGCGATCTTTCCACTTCTGCCTCAGCTATCTGGGATTTCAGGCCTGTACCACTGTGCCTAGCAATTGTTGATTTTTTTTTTTTTTTTTTTTTTTTTTTTTTGGTGGGGGCAGGATCTCACTAGGCAGCCCACACTCATAGTGATCCTCCTGATTTCTGCCTCCCTAGTGGGCGTCACCACACCCAGACTCCATGCTGGCTCGGCACACCCGAAGGCGGGGCCAGCACGGCATGAGGAACCAGGGATGGAACTCTGGCACCTGCGCTTACCTAAGCAAGCGCTTAGTCCACTGAGCTATGCAGCTGGCCCTTGGTCAAGTATTTCAGAAAATTATATGAATCACTCATCCATGGGAGAAGAAAGATTTCCTTCCACTTCAGATCATTAACTATAGTAAGAAAAATCAATATGTACTTTTGAAGCAAATCAATATATGAGTACTTTTCTGAAATAAAATAAAACTTAAAGGGCCAACAAGATAGCTCAGCGGACTAAGCATTTACTTAGGCGGGCACAGGGACCAGGGTTGGGTCCTGCCTTGCCCCCAGTGTGCTGAGCTGGTGGTGCGTCCAGGCACGTTGGTGCATCCCTATAATCCCAACCCTGGGGCGGATGGAAGCAGGAGGGTCCCTGCGAGTCCGAGCTGCCTAATGAGACCCCGTACCAAATACATAAGTGGAAAAAAAACAAAAAACTGATTACCATATTTTAGCTAAGTAGAATTAAAATTTTATTACATTATTTTTTCTACTTAAACCAACAGTATTGTTTTAGTTCTTAGGTGTCTTATTTTCTTCAGTGGTTGAAGGGTATTTACAGAGCTCATCGCTTCTACAAAATAAGTTATGTTAACCCCAAATCAGTAAAGATTTGGAAGATTCATCATAGTTAAAATTAGAATCAGAAAGCGCAAAGCCCATATTTTTTGGCCTTTGTGGAAGAGTCCATTAATGCGGTATGGACAGAGAAGTACAATTTAGTGGCTCCTTGATTATTTTGAGCAGAAGGCCTCTGTGGAGGGCTCCAGAGCCCCAGTGACCTGGCCATGTGGCCAGAGGTCAGTGCCCAAGGGCTGTCTGGATACTTTTTTCCCTATAGCACTGTATGGAGCCCTGCATGGAGGTTGCAGTCCCCGGCTAAGGGGATTTTGTCAGTAGAGAGGTTGATGTGAAATGTATGCAGTCTTGTCAACATAAGCCCACATTGTGCTTGCTAAGCAGACATAGTTTTTATTTTTAAAGTAGAGGCATTGGAGGTGGCTGTTTATTCTCAGGTCAGGGAGTCCCTGGATTGTGTGTGGGTTTTTTTGTCTGCTATTGATTATCCTAAATAAGTAGTCCCGATTCTTGGAAGTGATTACTGCATCATGAGAAAAGAAGGCGGTTATCTTCTGAACAACTTTTTTTTTTCTTCCCATTTAAAAGAAATAAGATGAAAATCAAGGACAGGACAGATTTCTCTCACTTCTTACACTTGACATTTCACTGCCTACTTTGTGCATAGTTAGAATGACCAAAGAATGCGTGTTCTGACTCATGGCAGCTGTTAGATCTAACTTTGAGAAACGTGCCTGACCCTGCCTCTGCCATTTTGGGCCTTACCAGCTAAAAGTCCTGGGTGGAGGATCTTCAGGTCTGTAAAAATAATATGAGAACACGCATGTGCAGCTGTTGGGTTTTCTGCAATAGACTTTTCCACTGACAGCCTTGTGAGGTGGCCCTCCTTACACTGCTGTCAGGGTCCATTATGGGTCTTGTCACCTCAAGGGGAATTCCCCTTTCCCTGCCTGATGCAGAATCTGGCCCTAGTGCGGAGAATGTGGCAGCCTTGGGAGCTACTGCACACAATCCATATAAGATCCTTACTAGTCAATAATGCTTTGACCCAGAAAGTTAGTAGTCCAAGTGGCTGAACGTGTTCCTTCATGTCTTTCTTTTGATAAATGTTCCTTTCTTCAAGTCCACAGCCCCACATGACACCCTCATGCCCTCTCACAGTGCAAGATAAGACCCTTTAAGGTCTCTTTAAAGACCTCAAAATGCATTCAAGCAGGGCAATTGTTCTAGAGACTTGGCAGGTATCACAGGTCAGGCGCTTTAACAGCTCTCTTGTAACTGACACACAGCGCCTGACGCCTGCAGTTGGCAGGAGGAGGGGTTCCATTTGGCTGCTGCTTTCAGAAAATTCAGTCTATGGTCCGCTGGCTCCAGGGCAAGAACAGAATGGCAGAGGGGTATGGCAGAGCAAAGCTGCTCAGCTCATGGAGGCCAGGGAACAAGGGGGGAAGGGCCTAGGACCAGATATCATAACTAAGACCACGCCTTCATGACCCCTGCAACACTATGAGCCAAGGACCTCCATGTACCAGTCTGCTGGGCACTTCATCCATTGAAGTGGACAAATCAAGATCACACCAGGCAGCTGGGGAAAATATATGAATGCTCCCCACTTGCCATATCTGCAGGGTCCCTTGTGTTAGATGTCTGGGCACTAGAGTAGTAAGCATGGCTTGCTTTCTGCTGTGTCCTCAGGTATATGTTATCCCCCTGCCAGGAGTGGCTGCTGGAGGAGGATAAGGGAGCCAGGCACATATTAAATTTGGAAGTGTAGGAACTCCCCAGCTACAAGCAGGTTGGGGATCAAAAGTTTTTTGATAGTTAATTATTTGGACCCAGAATGCCTTTTCACATAGGGTGTCATATACAAGACCAGTGCTTCAGGCAAGCTTAGAAGCCTCTGTGGCCATCGTAGCTGCTGAAGCTCAGTGTTGTGTAGTTAGGACAGCAGCCTGCCACCATCTGTCATAGAGCATCTGGCCTTCTGCTTGCTCTGCCCCACCCCCACTCTCTGCCCAGCCCAACCCAGCAGCGCAGCACACGGTGGATGAGGCCACAAAGGCACCTACCGTTGCTCCCACACCTGCTGCTCAGGTGCACTGTCTGGCCAGCACTTCTCAACCTGCACAGAGCATTCCCTGCGGACCTGCCATACCTGCAGAACCTGACCCCTGCCTCCTGACAGGTCCCTGACACATGGACGCTTCATGGAGCAGGAGAGGGAAATTGCAGGCCCCACAGAAGCGGAGCAGCAGTAGAGAGAGCTGTGTCTATGGCCTTGTCAAGGTCCTGAGCACACCTGGCTAGGTAGGAAGGGACGGCCCCGCCTGGGTGTCCGTCAGCCAGGGCAGGCTTGTTGATGGCACAGTGCTTGGTGGAACAAGGCTTGAGCTAAACCCAAGCCTCTGCTGCAAGTGGTCCAACACTGCCATGCTTTGCGAGCAGCAGTTGGATGACCACAGAGAGCCAGTGGCCCAGCCAGGAGCCTGTAGTCCAGGTCCTGGGGCAGAAGCTCCAGTGGTTTCCAATTCAGGTGACAAAGGACACACTGAGAAGTAAAGCAGTGAAGAACTGGCTCTCACCCTGTCACTATCACTGATGGAGCTGTGTCCTTGAGCAATACCTGTGTCCCTACCTGTAGCTTCATCTATAAAGTGAAACTGAGTGAATGGACCCCACCTGCCATCCCAGCCCTCTGGGAGGCTGAGGCAGGAGACCTTGTCTCAAAAATGAAAACTTTTAAAAATGGGATGTAGTTCAGGGTGAAGGTCCCAGGTTCAGTCCTGAGTATTGCAAGGGAAGATAAAATAATGTGAGGTGGAATCAGGAGGTGCCGGGGAGCTGAGTGGAGCCAGCCTTGACTTTATGGGCATCGTCAGATTGCCTTTCCGTCACTTAGGACCCGCGTGTGTGGCTCTGCCAAGGCCACTTACCCTGTCTACACCTCAGTTTCCTATGAAAAGAAAATAACAAGCAGACCTCCCTGTCGGCTGCTGAGCAGATAAAACAGGCAGAGCACTCAGGGCAGAGCTAGTGCTCCTTCCTCGGGGTTCTTGTGTCCAGACAGCAGTCCTCCTGCCGTGCTCTGAGCACCATAAGCTTTGCAGATGCCAGTACCACTTCTGTGAAAGAAGGTGCAGGTTGAGGAAGAGGCCATGGTGGCTCACTGCACCCGCCACCTGCCACCCGCCACCCGCCACCCCCTGCAGCGGGAGGGGCCAGTCTGGTGGGGATCTGAAGTGCAAAGATTTAGACAGTCACCATTGGTTCCTGCGGTGAGCTGTGGGGCCACAGAGAAGCTCTGTCTAAATTTACAGGATGTCAGGCTGGGCATGGTGGCATGCACCTGTAATCCCAGCATTTGGGAGGCTGAAAACAGGAGGATCACTATGAGTCAGATCTACATAGTGAGACCCTGTACTAAATTAAAAAAAAAAAAAAAAAAAATTACAGGATGTCAGCATCCACTTCTTCCCCTTAAGACTGAAATATTCAGAAGGTTGTCAGTTTAAAGAAATGACTGTGTGTAGAGCGTCAGGTCCTATGGGGCTGTACTGAAGGATAGGATTTGGGTCTGCAGGTACTGTGCTCAACACAATCTCTTGCTGCTATTTGCTACTATATAACACTTTGCTTTCTCCTCCAGATGAGCACCATGCCAGGACTGCCCACTCGGCCCTGCTTCTATGATATAAACCTTGACACGGAAACAGAGCAAGTCAAAGGCTTGTTCTGATGTGACAAGGCCCCCGGGGACCTGCTCCAGGTAGGCTGTTGTACCCCACGCCAACCTCCTTCAGCTGTTCAGATGTTTTTTGTTTTGTTTCTCTGAAACTTATTATAAAAATGAGCCAACTGATAATTTACTTCTTCAGCTACTGCAAGTTTCTGCCTAACAGCTGCCCTTGCCCCTAACTTGGGCCCGCTCCCAGGTGTCAATGCAGGGCCCATAGCATCCCCACACTTGAGTTCTGTGGACATCAAATCATGCCATCTAAAAATACAGATGTGGAACAGTGGAACCAGGATCTGTGGTCATTTCAAGCAGTGACTTATCCTTGGTGTGCTCATCTCTGGGTCCAGAGCTAGAACCGTGCTAAGGAGCCTTGGTGCACTTGGCCCTGGGTCTGCTATAACAGAGGACTACAACTGACTAGCCTACCATGGAACCAGTCTGTTCTCCTGCAGCTCTCGGGGTGGGAGTGTGTGATCAGGGCTGTCACCTATCCCCAGGGAATGTTGTGGGACCTTCCCCTCCGTGCAGCATTCTCACTTCATTCTGCCTCTTGGTCACCACGCTGTCCCCTATGTCTCCATCTTCCCGTGGCCTTCTCTTTCTTTGGCTTTTTTTTTTTTTTTTTTTTTAAAGACAAAGTCTCACAATGTAGTTCAGGCTGGCCCTGAACTTGTTTATGTAGCCTGGGCTGGCCTAATGGCGATCCTCCTGCCTCAGCCTCCCAAATGCTGCAGTGACAGTTGTGTGCCACCCTGCTCCAAACTCTTTCTGATAAGGACACCGGTTAGATTGGTTTCAGGCCCAGGTCCATCTTAACTTGATGACTCTGCAAAAGACCCCGTTTGCAGGTAAGGTCCTGTGGTGGTGCCCAGGGTCAGGACTCTCAGTGTATTTGGATGGGGAGGGGACGTTCAACCCTCAGCGTGTGACTGGAGCACACTGGCTGTGTTAGGCCCTTCTGCATGAAAAGATGCATGCAGATGGGCAGATCTTCCAACTCAGGGCCCTGTGGACAGAGGAGGGACAGGGCAGCAGATGTGAGGGCATTTGCAGTCAAGGTCCCCATAGTTCAAGGGCGTGGAGCTTAGCTGGGCACGGTGGCACATGCCTGTGATCCCAGCACTCTGGGAAAGTGATCGCAAGCTCTGGTCACCAGTAGAAGTTTGAGCCCAGCCAGAAAATGTAGCAGTTTGAGGAGATTCTGTCTCAAAATTTTTTTTAATTTTAAAAGCTGGGGAGGGGGTGGCTCAGTGAGAAGGCCCCGGGTTCAGTCCTCAGTATCCAACCCCTCTTGCCCCCCCTAAAGAACTATAGGCTTGGCTTGTCACTTTGTGAGCAGCCCAGGGCCACCTCCTGACTACCTCTCCGGGCTGCAGCTATACCTGCTGGTTTCAGTCCTTTCTTCCTGTCATGCAGAAAATGACCACACATACACACATTCCTTATCCTCCTCCCTGGAAAACTCCCAGTCAGAAATTGGAAAGGCTTTGGGCCTGCCCGTCCCAGGCTGTACATCACACACATCCTCACCATCGTCTCAGGGGACAGTCCTTCCCCCAGCACCCTGTGCCCTGCTCCACCATGTCTAAGTTAGGGCCCGCAGCTGCACAGGGTCCCCGTCTCCAGTGCTGTCACTTCCAGCAGTCAGCATAGGGGGCATCCCCCTCCCCGCTTCCTGGTCTTTCTTATTAAAACTCTGCACACTTAGCCAGTGAAGAGTTAGACCACCTACGTGACAGTGTATTCAGACAAGGTGTGGCCCTGTTGGTTTTGTGTCTGAAAAGGTTTTAATGTGTTTCCTGCTGAGGAGTAGAGGCCCTGTTAGCTCAAAGTCTCCACCTTAGCTTCCTTATTCCTGAAAAAAGAAACACTAGAACGTGAAGTAGGGTGACGAGGTTCATAAAGACACCCATAAATTTGCCCTTTGGTAACAGTCTTTGGTTACGACTTCATGTGTGGTGAGTATCTCAGATTTCCTGGGTAGGCCTTAAGAACATAGCAATACCATTCCTTTAAAAAAAAAAAAAAAGGACCCTTGTCCTCACTGTTATCTTCATGTCAAGAATTTTGAATGAAACATTCCTGTCCTCTGTCTCCGGAACAACTATGTATAATTCTCTCATCTCTCTTGCACAGTATTTTTCCAGGCTTTTGGTAAACTTTCATTTGCTCTCCAAGGAGGTCATATGCACCCAATTACACCATAATTATTGTAGTTAAGACTCGAGTAATGTCAAGGGACGTGCCCTTCGCTTCACTAACATGCACATTCACATCCTTTATCACTTCAGATACCTGTGTTTCCTAACACACGCTCCTCTAGATTTTACCTAAAGATCACAGCAGCCTGGGGTCAGGGCGCCAGGCTGCAGCAGTTACCTCCCCTGTGCCGGCCCGTGCACACGGCCCCTGGCACACAGCCCTAGATAGGTGTTGGCTGAGGGCTGGCCCAACCTGTGGGGCTGCAAAGCTGCCTGCCCGCTGCACGTGCTGCCTCTCCTTTCAGGTAGCATGTGTCATTATGTCACCTGCATCATTGTCAGTGCTGGCATCGACCCAGTGAGCTGGGTTTCTTTAACAAAAGACAGTTGCTTGAGTATTAAAAGCTATGACTTTGTCCAGATTCTTAGTTGAAATATCACAGGGCTAACTCTTCTCTATTTGAGATGGAATCTCTCCCAGCCCCA
This sequence comes from Ctenomys sociabilis, assembly GCA_004027165.1. Classification (NCBI taxonomy): domain Eukaryota; kingdom Metazoa; phylum Chordata; class Mammalia; order Rodentia; family Ctenomyidae; genus Ctenomys; species Ctenomys sociabilis. Next base: position 12,182 of record PVKA01018567.1, on the reverse strand, counting down.
CCCCATTTATCCAAGACTGCCTCTTCGAGACCTACTAAATCCTGCCCTCAGCCAGCCGGGCAGCAGGTCCAAACCCATCATCACCTGAGCAACAGCAGACAGATCCAGTGTCCTCAGATAAGACCACTCTGCCAAGGGAACATGCCCTCTCCCTGACCCCTTGATATAATAACCCAGTAAATGTCCTTTCTGCTTCCTGCACCTCTCCCATAGAACCAGAGATCATTTCTACTACTAGCCAGAGGTTTAGAGACATTAAAAATGAATAAAATAAAAATGTTAACTCTTGGGCAGCAGTCGGCTTGCTCCAGCATGGGTCACAACAGGAAATGCGAGGTCCATTTCCTGGGTGAGTCATCCCTGGAGACACACATCCGTCATTCCTGGAGAACGAAAGGGAACCTCGGAAGGAGAGTTGCGCTTGGCTGATGACCACGTTACTTCCGTGCCTCTCCTGGCTTTTCCTGCCCACCTCACCCTCAGGGAGATTGCGTGAGATCCAAGAAATCACCAGGATGTGAGCTCCAACTCCTGTCCCAAGACCCCCCTGGGTGCTTTTGCTCTTGTTAGAATAGGGCATGAGTCATTCTTTTGGATGTCACTAAATAGAGCTAATTAAAACAAATGTTTCCCAGTGAAACTGATCCAGCCGTCCAGCCTCTTGTTCACAGGCGACAGTTTGGGGGGCTTGAGTCCCTCTTTCTTCTTTCTCAGTCTGAGCCTCCATCATCTTCAGTCCTTGGGAAGATTCATTCAAATGAACACACAACAAAGTCAGGCACACAGTTCCTGAGAAATTCAGGTGCTCCCCTCCTGCATTCTGAGATCCAAAGTTCTATTTGGTATAGAATCCGATCATGGTGGCTCTGTTATAAGTGTCAAGAATTGCCATTCCAGAATTAAGCTCGCAGCACCAAGCATAATACCAGCTTGGTTCATCCCTCCGCTGCCTTTAGGATGGAAATGATCACAGACACTTAATAATCATAAATTAATGTTTTCCTCTGGCGACTTCATGCCAGCCCTTTGGCAGACAGGGCCCACCCCCACCCTAGCACATGCAACCATGACAGCAGTGGGCCTAGAACTCAGGTCCCTTCCACACAGCAGCTCCGAGGCTGCTCATCCTTGTGCTTCAAGGAAAAGCACAGGGACCTGGGCCCCAGGGCACAGCACCTTCCCAACACCTGCCCCTGTGCCAGGCAGCCCAGGGGGAGGGAGCCTCCCTGGCATCCGTAAGACAGTGAAGATTAAACCTCTCCTAGCTAACTAAAACGAGGCCTTTCGAAGCTACAGGAACAGTCCCAACATCCTCATCCCCCCTTAAACTCCCTGATCAGGGCAGGGGCTCACACCTGTATTCTCAGCTACTTTCTCAGGAGGCTGAGGTGGGGAGGATCCCAGATGTGAGTCTGGGCATCTTAGCAAAAACCTGTGTCAAAATAAAAAGGGCAAAAAAATAAAATAAAAGGGTAGGAGAGGAATGGAGCTGAGGCTGAGGCCATGGGTTCAGTCCCCAGTGCTAAAGAAGTAAAAAAGGAGGAAAGGGAGGTAAGGGAAAGAAGGAAACAGAAAAGAAAATGTTTTGCTTTCTTAAAATTCCCATATCAAGCCGGGCTTGGGGGCGCATGCCTGTAATCCCAGCACTTGGGAGGCTGAGGCAGGAGGATTGTTATGAGTTCAAGATCAGCTTGAGCTACAAAGAGCTTAAGGCCATCCTGAACTGCATAGTGAGACCCAGTCTCAAAAAGACATAAAAAAAATTCCCATATCAAAATAGAACATTTTATATATTCTGTCTTCTAAAATATTTCCTACAAAATGAACTTCTTAAAGTGATTTCCCCCTGAGTAAACAATTGATTCATTTGTATGTTCTCACCTTGGCTGTTGCAGCTGATTTTTTTTTCCACCTGTAGTCAGACCTTCAGCGCTGTTGCCAAGCCTGCAGGCTACCTTACAGCGTGGGGCTGCAGGCCTTCAGCACAGCGCTGTGGTCGCCACAGAACGGTCTCCCTGCCACCCTGCTGTGTGAAGGGCCCTGCCCCAGCCTTGCCTTCACAGGCTCGGGCTCGTCTCCTTGCTGCCTTCTGCTCGGCAGCGCCCTACACCCTTGGGATTCGCTGACCCCGTTGTCCAGGGTCACTAGAGCCACTGGAAGGGGGCAAGGTCTCCCCCCTAACATCTCAAGTATTTTCCTTCACTCAGGCTGTTAGGCTTCTGGTTACTTTTCTGTTTACTCCCCTGACCTGGGGTCAAATGTTAGTGGAGTATTTGAAGTCCCCCATCATCCCCTGCATCAGTGTGTTCTGCTTTTACACTAATCAAACATCCTCTCTGAGGCCAGGCATGGTGGCACACTGGAGAGGCTGAGGCAGGAGGATCCCTATGAGTTAGAGACAGCCTGGTCTACAAAGTGAGCTGAAGGCTAACCTGAGCTGCAAGGGAGACCCTGTCTCTTTCTCTAAAAAACAAAAACAAAAACAAAATCCACACCGCCACCTTCAGCCAGCCACGGAAGGCCAGCACATTGGCTTATAGCGCAGCAGACTCTCATAGCCAGCAGGTAAGGCTTTGTGTGTGTAAATTCAAGAGAAACCCCACTAGTTGCAGTCACATTTTTCCTAGAGTGGGGAACATTTTTGGGGGGGGCGGAACCAGGGATTGAACTCAGGCCCGTTGCGCTTATTCTACTGAGCTATGTCCCCTGCTCCCATCTCTCTTATTTTTTAAATGTACTCTAATCGCCATCTCAGCAAGGTTGCAGGATTGCAGGCAGCGCAGAACCTTCCCTGGGAGAAAGCAGCAAAGCATATAAAATAACAGCAAGCCCGCGGTCCCAGGCACATTTTCAGCCCTGCTACAGAAATCCGAAGCATCTAGACTTGGGCGCTGCCTGCCCAGGGGCTGCTGACTCAGGTCGCAGGGCAGGATGGGCTCTGAGCCCGCATCCCACAAGGAAGCCCACAGTGGGCCCCAGCCTTGTCTGCTGTCAGTCACTTCTCTGCCTTGGAATTATCTTCGGGCCTCCGACTTGAGAGCTGCCGTACAGCAACCGTTTAATGGCGAAGGGAAAAAAACAGTACTTACACCACTGAGGGGGATAAATAAATTCCTTTTTCTATTTTTTAGGCTCCTCAAACACAGACGACTCCTTGACTGCCCGCTGCAGTTGGAGAAGACAGTGAATGCGAACCACGCTTGTTACGTAACGCTGGAGAAACAGCGACACAGGCCAGCGGATTCTGTGTTCAGGTCGTCTTGCTGACCTGATTTGCAGCTGACTGTGATGTTCAGCAAAGGGACCTCCGCGAGGAGCTCGGAAGGAGCTCATTTATTTTCAGTTTCTGCAAAGTTTACATTATTTTCCATTGCTTATACTTTAGAATGTTTATTTTATGAGGAGTAAGGGATTACAGGAGTGTGAAATAAAAGGCAACATTTTCCACCATGGTGTTTCCTGTGTGTGTGTGTGTGTGTGTGTGTGTGTGTGTGTGTGTGTGTGTGTGTGTGTGTGTGTGTGTGTG
>PVKA01018566.1:0-43642 GCA_004027165.1 Ctenomys sociabilis | reverse complement strand
GCCTTAAGCTCACTTTGTAGCTCAGGCTGGTCTCGAACTCACAACAATCCTCCTGCCTCAGCCTCTCGAGTGTTGGGATTACAGGCCTGCGCCACAACTACCCGGCTAAGGCAGTCATTCTTTTTTTTTTTTGGCAGAATCAGGGATTGAACTCAGGCCCTTGTGCTTGCCAGGGAAGCACTTATTCCACTGAGCCATCTCCCCGGCCCTGATGGGAATCTTGATGCAACAGTCTGAACCTCTGACCTGTGAATTATGTGTGTGGACAGGCAAAAGGAATTCTAGGCTCTGAATATGCAAACACACCTTACATGCAAACACCTCTGAGGTCTGTGCTAATCTCGTTTTACGGCTCTCACTGGAGCTGCACACATTTCTGCTCCCTAGGTGACGTTTCTAATTCTACCCTGTGGGTTGCACCCTTTGGATGCCCTAGGGGGGTCACACACTCACTGTGGCCCCCTGACAGCAGCTTCATGAGTGACTGACGAAGCCACACTGATTCTCAGTAGGAAAAAGGTCTCAGCAGTGATCCACAGGAGCAGGAGCTGGAGGGGCAGGACTGCTCACTGTCACATCTGTGTGTTACACCTGCTTCCAGAAGGGGAGCTGTTAAGCTCTCAAGGATGTGCAGCACCTCCCCACAAATTGATGTTCATCATTCCCCACGGCATACTGAGCTACTTGCTTGCTTTTCATTTTGAGCAGGTCTCACCAACGTGCAAGGCTGTGCTTAAACCTGTGATCTTCCTGCCTCAGCCTGTTGAGTGCAGGAATTACAGGTATGCACCACCACATCCGACTTTTCCACAAGTTTGCCTTTTAAGATAGCTCCTACAGGAGGGCTGTGCTCTGGGGATTTCCTGGGGAGATTTCAGAACTACAGACACTGTCAAGCCAATGAATGGGTGCCTAGATTGTCAATGGGCTTCCTCATGATTTACTGTTCTTCTAGTGAGGTGTGATCTCTCTAAGCAAGCAAGTTTCTCCAGGGCCACTTCAGTTTAGGCCTTCTGCACTGCTCTCCACTCCACTCTGCCTTTCAAGTCTTCTCCCCCTTCTCCTCTTCCCTCCCCTTCCTTCTTTTTCTGTCTTTTTGTGATAGGGTTTCACTAATCAATTCAGGCTGGCCTTGAACTCCCAGCAATCCTCCTACCCCAGTCTCTTGAGTGCTAGGATTACAAGTATTACAGGAGTGGACCACCATACTTGGCCTCACCTTTCAACTTTCTTTTTTCTGTATGAGAACTTTCAACTTTATAAACTATTCCCAAAGGTTTTATTTAAATCAAATACATTTCTTAATAGTCTTAGGTTGGGTGTGGAATCCCAGCACTCAGGAGGCTGTAGCAAGGAAATCCCTGGGAGTTCCAGGCCAGCCTGAACTGCATAGTGAGACCCTGTCTCAAAAAAATAATACAAGGGGCTAGAGAGATGGCTCAGTGGAATAAGCACTTCCCTGGCAAGCACAAGGACCTGAGTTCAATCCCCAGTTCTGCAAAAAAAAAAAAAAAAAAAAAAAGCAAAACAGGAGGCAGGTGAGATAGTTCATTAGACTAAAGGGCCAGCTTAGGCAAGCACAAGGACCGAGTTTCAATCCCTAGCACCACATGCCATGCCAGCCCGGGGCTGAGTCAGCCATAGAGTCCAGACATAGTGACGTATGCCTGTATTCCAGTGCTGGGGAGGCCAAAAGGAAGAGGATCACTATGAGTCCAAGCTGTATGGTAAGATCCTGCAACAACCAAATATATATATATTTTTTTCAAAAAGGCAATTCTTGATATTCTTTTCTGGAGGGTGAGATTTGCTAAAAATAGAGAACCCAAACCACAAGAAAGTGAAAACTGTCCTCACTCCTCAATGTCTGGTAGCGTAGTCGTAGAAGCCAAGAAGCTGAGCCAGTTTGAGAGCGAAGAAACACAAGACAGTGAAGAACATGTGGCCTCACACTTCTCTCATTAATGCCTTCAAAGGGCACACACACACACACACACACACACACACACACACACAGATAAAACACCGAGAACCCAGGGCCATGCACCTGCCAAGCAGACCACCAGGTTCCAGGCTGAGACCTAAGCTCCTAAGTAGAGATTCTTACACCAAACACTTTCTTTTTTTTTTTTTTTTGAGACAGGGTTTGTAGTTCAAGTGGGCCCTGAACTCACTTTGTAGCCCAGGCTGGCCTTGACTCATAGCAATCCTCCTGCCTCAGCTTCCTGAGTACTGGGATTACAGGCATACACCACCATGCCTGGACTCTTATATCAAACCCACAAGAATTCCCAGTACTTCCATAAGGACTTCCGGCAGAGCTAGAGGGCAGAACAGGCAATTAAACCCCAAGTGTACACCACAAAGGGAAAGCACCACACCATATCCTCAGCTACTAAACTGCACCTCGTTCTCCTTTGTGATTTCAAGACTTCTGTCAGGACGCACTCCTTTTCATCTGTATGTTTCACATAATCATCATGCCCTATTGTGATCTCCATGTCTCCTTTATCTCTGCCTTAAACCTGGAGAATCCCCAAAGCAGGCAGGTGACATTTTTCTACTGTCAACAGATATTTTGTGATACAGGGAAAGGGCCTGCCATGCTCCCAGGTACCGAGACACAGCACAGAACTTGCACAACGTCTAAACACAAGCTTGATCACAACTTAGTCCAGGGCTCCTGGGATTCACCCAGCTGAGGCCGTGGCTATGAAGGTGGGTGAAGTCTCAGCAGGCCCACCTTAGAGGGCCATCTTAGAGATTCCTAGTAGATATTCTGACCCATGGGACTGTGCAGCCCCGGGGTCCAGGCAGTTGCTCCTCAGAAACATTCTGTCATCCATGTATCAGGCTCCCTAGGTCTTCACTGAGCCCAAAATGTCCCTGGAAAGCACTTCTGGAGCTCTGTCATCATCTCCTATAATGAATCCACCCAACTTTTTTTGGTCTTTTTCTTTTTTTTTTTTTTTTTTTTTTTTGTCTTTTTTGAGACAGGGTCTCACTGTGCAGTTCAGGCTGGCCTCAAACTCACTTTGTGGCTCAGGCTGGTCTCAAACTCACTACAATCCCCTGCCTCAGCCTCCTAAGTGCTGGGATTACAGGCATGCACCACCACGCCTGGCTTAAGGGGTGTCTTTTTGAGACAGGGTCTCACTATGCAGTTCAGGTTGGCCTTAAGCTCACTTTGTAGCTCAGGCTGGTCTCGAACTCACAACAATCCTCCTGCCTCAGCCTCCCAAGTGCTGGGATTACAGGCATGCAGCACCACGCCTGGCTTAAGGGGTGTCTTTTTGAGACAGGGTCTCACTGTGTAGTCCAAACTGGCCTTAAACTCAAAGCGAGCCTCCTGCCTCTGCCTCCGGAGTGCTGGGATTACAAGCGTGCACCACCACGTTCATCTGAAAGGTCAGCATTAAAGTTCAGTTCACTGCTACTTGCCTATGAGAGGGCATTGGGCAGTCAAAGACTTCTCTAAAAGGTGTGTCAAATGACAAATGCGTTCCTGTAAGGAGCACCCTGGGTTGTTTTTAATGCCAGTTCACGGCGTCAACAGTAGATGGCAGCAGGAGTAGTCACCGCCGAGCACTCTCGCAGACTTGGCTTGCCTCTGTGCTTTTACTTTTTTTTTAATTCATTTGGTATAAGGTCTCGTTATGTAGCTTGGACTCAATGATCCTCCTGTCTAAGGCTACCCAGCGCTGGGACTACAGGCGTGCGCCAACTTCGGGGCCAGCACAGCATGGGAAACCGGGCACCAAACCGGGCTCTTGCGCTTGCTAGGCAGGGGATTAGATCACCGAGCTATTTCCCCAGGCTCATCCTCTGTGCTTTTATATTCCATCGTTTAGTTAGCCTTCAAACATTTATTCGGTGTCTCTGAGTTCCCGCGACCCTGACGGGCAGTGAGGATGAGAAGAATGAGATCATAGTAATGAACCAAAGAGATTAATTGAAAAATGAACTCCTAGATTCCAAGGAAATCGAAAGATGTTTCATCAGTTTTTTTTTTTTTTTTTTTTTTTTTTGCGGAACCGGGAATTGAACTCAGGCCCTTGTGCTTGCCAGGGAAACACCTATGAACTGAGCCATCTCCCTGGTGCTTGTTTCATCAATTTAGCAACACTTTCCTGAGAAACAAAGTAAGTGTAAATACGTTAAGCACGCAATTGATTTCTGGGCACATTTTTTTTTCTTTTTGGCAGTATTGGGGGTTAAACCCAGCACTGAATAGTGCTTCCTACCTCTGACCGCTCTTCTTTATTCTCTCTCTTCCCCTCCCCCACCCATGCAGCTCAGGCTGACCTCGAACTCACAACGATCCTCCTGCCTTAGCCTCACGAGTGCTGGGATGACAGGCTTCCGCCATCACGCCCTGCTTGACATCGAGGTTTAATTGAACAGGTTCCACTCATTCCATAGCCAGCGCGAGGGACGAAAGCCTCTCTCCTCCCACTTCCCACATGTCCTACAGACTGTCGAAGCCTTCCAGATGAACATCTGAACAGGGGTAAGAAAGGACCCCAAGCTCAAATTCGGCAGGCGTAGAGGCCGCTGCACGCCGACCTTTAAAGTGGCCAGCATTCGTCCCGCCCGGAAGTGACGACATACACACAGCCCGCCCGTTTCCCGTCGGGCCTTGCGGTGGCGGCGGGAACATGGCGGCAGCGGGAGCTCTGGAGCGGAGTTTCTTGGAGCTCAGTGGTGCTGAGCGCGAAAGGCTGAGACAGTTTCGCGAATTCACAGTCTGCGGCCTCGGTAAGAAAATGAACTGTGACAGGACGCGCTCCGACTTTCTTGTCGGCTACCTCCCTCGGATGCCTGGGTCCCTGACCAGCCAGCCTATTCACATGTCAAGATAACCTCTGGATCTCTGGACTTCTTTCCTCTTCTCTAACGACTTGATTTCTCTCTCCTTTATCCCCTTGCCTTTGGGTTGTCAGGAAATCGCAATTGCTTCCCAGCGCCTTCGGTTCCGTCATTCCTGCGGAGCCCAGGTGCAAGCTGACCGTGTGCCTTTTTCAGGGACCTCCGGTGCCGCGCCGGGAGCGGTGAAATACAGCGAGAGCGCGGGGGGCTTCTACTATGTCGAGAGCGGCAAGCTGTTTGCTGTCACGAGAAACAGGTTCATTCACTGGTAAGTGCTGCGTTGGCCACACCCTCTGCAGTGGGCTGTTCGCCTAGGAATATCCGTGACAGTATCCGAAGCATGGCTAGAAGTAGTAAAGGATGGACGCTTAGGAAAAGAAATAGTTTTTATTTTTAGTTCATGTCAGAATCGGGAAAATATGACACAGGGTCCCCCCCCGGAAGTCAAAGCGAAGAAAACATAATTTAGAGATACCATAGGCCATTCGGTTTAATCAGGAGTCCATCATATTTTTATAGCCTTTACAGCTTCATTTTGCAGCTCTATTTAAGCTTCTGCATCTCAAACATAGCTATAAGTACTGGGATGATTTTTGTTTTTGGTACTGTGGATTGAACGTGGGACCTTGCGCTTCCCAGGAAGGCGCTTATGCCACTAAACTATATCCCTGGCCCCTTAAGTACTGGGATGAAATGATAAATAAAATCAACATTTTATTTTTTCAGTACAAAGTGTTGTAGTTGTGTAAGAATAGATGTGGATTCGCCTTCTGGCAGTTTCACAAAGGAAAAGATGTCAGTGATCAAACTGTAAGTCTATAAATACAGATGTTCCTACTTGCCCCAGAGAAAAAGTGTAAGGATTTGAGGGGTTAAGGGGAAGATCAGATGTTACTGGTGGCACTGGGAAAGGTTTGTATAAAAATTACAGTTAAATTGAGAGCTGAAGCTGAAAGGTTAGCCAGGCTTGGGAGTGGAGGGGTGGGGAGAATGGTTTTATGAGCAAGATCAAAATATGTCAAAGCTATATATAGGTTGAGGACAATTTGGTGGGTTTGAGTAATGCACCAAAGACCATGAACCTTAAGTGCAGTAGGTAAAAGAAAGTGATATGAGATGTTGAGCCCAAGTAGGCAGGATGCAGGGCCAGGGAGATAGTTGAGTGGCATAAGCACCTACCTGGCAGGCAAAAGGTGCTGAGTTTGGTCCTCAGTACCACAAAAAAAAAAAAAAAAAAAAAAACAAGTAGGCTGGATGTAAGCTGTGGGGGAACTTCAAGGCCTTTTTTAGGGTTTTTTTTTTTGTTGTTGTTACTTTGTTTTTGTTTTGTTTTGAGACTGGCCTTGAACTCTACATAGCCCAGGCTGGCCTTGAAATTGTGGTGATCCTCCTGCCTCAGCCTCCCAAGGGCTGGGATTTTAGGCATGCACTATGCCCAGCAAGAACTTTGGATTTTTAAAAAGCCACATGATCAAAACTACATTTTTAAGGGCCGGCCTGATAGCTCAGCAGACTAAAGTACCTTCATAGGCAGAGCACATTGGCCAGAGTTCACGTTCACACTGAGCCAGCAATTGAGACTGGGCATTGTTGTATGTGCCTATAATCCCAGCACTTGGGAGGCTGAAAACAGGATAATCACTACGAGTCTGATCTATGTAGTGAGACCTTGTAAACACTGTCCTAAATACAGAAGAGAAAAAAAACACATTTTTAATAACCAGCCTTTGCCAGGCATGGTGGTATATGCGTGTAATCCCAGCATTCGGGAGGCTGAGGCAGGAAGATCATTGTGAATTTGAGACCAGCCTCAGCTACAAAGTGAAAGCTTGAACTATATAGTGAGACTGTGTCTCAAAAAGAAAAAAAATAATAACTTTTATAGAAAGGGATTTTGGGTTGAGTAGGTAAAATACAGATGAACGACTGGCTTTGATCATGGCCAAAGTAATATATGCTGATGGCTCAGTTGTGGGAGTGGCTAGGGCAGTGATGGCAGGCATTTTAAGAGTTTTCAGAGATATAAAAAGCCCACTGGGGGTCAGGAGTGTAGCTCAGCAGCACAGCATCTGCCTGACAGGCACAATGCCCCAGTCGATTCCCCTTACCAATAAATAAGCCCACTGAGGCACACATGCCATAGGTTCACCATCACTGGGCCAGCATGAGAAATAGATGGATTCATATTACTCTTAGAAATTAGTTTCACTGAGCTGATGATAATTGAATACAGGATGGATGTTGGTAAGGAAAGGGAAGGAATAAAGACAGCTCCCTAATTTCTGATGTGACTAAGCAGATGTAGAGGTTATCTGCTATTTTTGAGATAGACAGATTTAAGAGTTATGAATAATTTCTGTTCACATATTCCCCCCACTTTTTTTGGTACCAGGCATTGAACAGGGCCTTGAGCTTGCCACACAGGTGCCTTATTGCTGAGCTACCTCCCTAGGCCCACATACAAAATTTTAAGTGTCTGTGGCAACCCTTCAGAAATGCCAAATAAGCCCTGAAATGTTCAGACCTGAGGTTTAAGTTAGAGGTACAAATCTCAGTTATTTATTAAGTATAGTTTGTGCATAATACATTTCAGTCAGTGTTGAGGGGCTGCAGAGAAAGCAGAAAACAAAACACAGTTACTGCTCTTCTGGAAAGACATTAGCAATAAAAGCAAGAAGTGAAGAAGTAAATATAGTTGGCCAGGTATGGTGGCACATGCCTGTCATCCCAACACATGGGCAGCCGGCCTGGGCTGCATAGCAAGATTCTGATTAGAAAGAAAAAAAAAGTAGAAGAGAGCTGACAGATGAGAATGGGGTACAAGGAGCACAGCGCAGCATCCTGGAGGGTCAAGTTTCATATGAGTTTGTCAGAGAGGACTAGGCTTTGCTGGCATTTGAGCAGGCAGAATAAGGCTGTCTAAGGAGTGAACATCTCAGAGCCTTCTAAAGAAAGGGACAGTCTGTGCTGGCCCTACCCCAAGGGCGCACTAAGATGGCAATTGAGACTGGGTGTAGTGGTACATGCCTGTGATCCCAGTGCTTGGGAGACTGAAAACAGGAGGATCATTATGAGTCTTATCTACATAGTGAAATCCTGTAAACCCTGAACTAAATACAAAAGAAAAAAAAAAAAAGAGAAAAGGGACACAGCCATTAGAGGCCCCAGAGACAGAAATTTGTCAATGTTGAAAGAAAAACAAGGACCCAGGAGTCTCATCTAAATGAATAAGGGGAGCTGGGCGTGGTGGCATAGGCCTGTAATCCCAGCACTTGGGAGGCTGAGGCAGGAGGATTGTTGTGTGTTCGAGACCAGTCTGAGCTACAAAGTGAGCTTAAGGACATCCTGAACTGCATAGTGAGACCCTGTCTCAAAAAGACAAAAAATAAATAAATAAGGGGTAAATGGTGGCACCTGAGCCAGGACCACAGCTTGCTTGTTTAGTTTAAGGCTTTGACTTTTTCCCTGAGGAGGGAGGAAGGCACTGGAACGTTCAGATGCAGGCATGTCCTCAGTGATCTTCAAAGGCTTGCCCTGGCTGCTGGGCTGAGAGTAGAGTACAGGAGAGGAGAAGAGGGGAACAGAGGGACATAGTACACACAGGGAGGTGGTGGAGACAGGGCTTGTGTCATTATGGTGGGTCTATTCACATTTATGTGGCCTCAATGCAGAGTAGACCCAGGTTGAGCGTAATACATTTCAGCGGTCTCTCAGCAAGTCAGAATCCAGTGTAGGTAAGGGAAAGCAAGTTTTTGCTTGAGTTTTAGTAGGTTTTCCCCCTCCAGTTCATGGGGACTTTGGGCAGGTTCAGCTTGAGATGCCAATTAGATGCTCAGGGAGGGTGCTAAGTCGGTGGCCCAGGTTTGTGGAGAGGCTGAGCTGGAGATGTAGACTTGGGGCTTGATGCTGTTAGATAGCCTCTGTGGTGCTGCTGCTTCCATTGGTCAGGCCTGTCCTCTGTCTACCACATACCAGTGACACCACCTGCCTCCACCCCACATATAGCAACTAGGGCCCTTTGTAAACTGTGAGGTATCCCTGGGAACAGGGAGCCTCCCTTCCAGTGGAGAACCACACATGCGGGAAGCAGTGGGGGCCCCAGGAAGGAGGAGATACTAAGGAAGGAGTTGAACAAGAGCAAGGGCCTTGAAGCTGAGGCAAGAACTTAGAGAGAGATGAGGAAAACCATCAAGTAGGATGAAATGGAAATCAGCCAGAGGTTGTGGTCATAGGGCCCCAGCTTGGTAGAGCTGGCCCAGCAGAGCTGGTTGGTGGAATGGTGCCTTAGGAACTGGTTAAAGCAGATGGCAGGGGTGGGAAGAAGTGCAAGGGGAGTTTTCAGGAAGCTGGCAAAGACGCTGTGATGCAGCTGGAATATGTGTGATCAGAAGAAAAAGTGCAGGAAACTGAGAAGGGGGCTGGGGAGATAGCTTGGCAGTCTAAGTGCCTGCCTGGTGAGCACAAGGACCTGGGTTCAATCACCGGTACTGCGTGCTGTCCTGGCCATGATAACCAGGCGTGGTGGCCCATGCTTATAATTACAGCATTGAGGAGGCTGAGACAGGAAGATCACTATGAGTCTAAGCTGTGCAGCGAGACCTGTACTGAATGAATGAGTGAATGAATGAATGAATGAATGAATGAATGATTTTTTTAATTTAGGGAAAAAAGACACTAAGAAGGCAACAGGAACGTGGCTACTAAAGCCATTGAATATCATGATGGGGGCAGGACTGGGTGGGGGGTCACATACCTATAATCCCAACCCTGGAGGCAGAGGCGGGAGGATCACTGAAAATTTAAGGCCCGCCTAGACTACATAGCGAGACCAAAAGCATAAAAAAATAAAGGGATGGGGCCGGGGAGATGGCTCAGTGGAATAAGCGCTTCCCTGGCAAGTGCAAGGGCCTGAGTTCAATCCCCGGTTCTGCCAAAAAAAATAAATAAAATAAAGGGATGAAGTTGTAGCTCAGAAGTGGAGGGCTCCAGGTTTAATCTCAGCGGCACACATGCTCTGCAAAGTTCGGAAATGCCTCACTGAACAGCTTCATAATGAGTTTCGAATTTTGTTAGACTCTATTTTATAAATCTGTTTAACATGGTGATTTGAATGTAAGTGTGGCCTTTTTGTTTATTCAAAACTTTCAGTTTTCCTCTACTCCAATTCTGTATTTCGGTGTAGTCACTGCACAAGAAAAGCATACGCTCTTCCAGCCAGTGTTTCTCCTTCTTTCTCAGGAAGACCAGTGGGGACACAGTGGAGCTTGTGGAGGAGTCACTGGACACGAACCTGCTGAACAATGCAGTGCGCCTCAAATTCCAGAACTGTAGTATCCTGCCCAATGGGGTGCATGTTGCCGAGACCCAGACTCATGTAGTCATCATGATTCTGACCAATCAGACCGTGCACAGGTTGCTTCTGCTCCACCCTTCCCGGATGTACAGAAGTGTACGTGGTTCAGCTGTGATCTGGTATTTCCCAAATTACCAGAGGAGTCACGCGTTCCCTGCCAGAACAGCATTTTTTGTTTTGTTTTGTTTCATAGAATCAGAGATTGAACTCAAGCCCTTGCACTTGCCAGGGAAGCACTTATTCCACTGAGGCATCTCCCCAGCCCCGCATTTTTTGGAACTAAGGAAGAGTTAGTTTCCTTGTTGGTTCTCAGCAAGCATACCATGATAGTTACTCTTTTAAATGACCAGATGCACATTTTATGGTGATAATATGGTTCTCTTTAAAAAATTAGCTTTCTTCTCAGGCCCAACTGTTCTCATAAGCTTTCTTAGCATTTGAGAGAAACTAGGGCTGGCCAAATAGTTCAGTGGATGAAAGCGCCTGCAAGCAGGCGGAGAGGCGGGCGATTCAATTCCCGGGCCTGCTGGCCCTTCCCCTGGGGCACATAGAGGGCAGTTGAGCCTGGGCACCAGTAATCCCAGCACTTGGGAGGCTGTAAACAGAATCACTATGAGTCCAATCTAGTAGTGAGACCCTGAACACTCTGTAGACCCTTCCCTAAAACAGAAAGAAAAAAAAAAGAGAGGGCTGGGGAGATGGCTCAGTGGAATAAGCACTTCCCTGGCAAGTGTAAGGGTCTGAGTTCAATCTCGGGTTTTGCCATAGAGAGAGAGAGAGAGGGAGGAAGAAGAGGAGCTAAGCAAAATGAGGATTATTTTGTTTTCTGTTTTTTCTTGCTCCCCAGGAGTTAGTAACAGAAAGCCAGATGCAGTCAGTCTTTACAGACATTGGAAAGGTGGACTTCAGGGACCCCTGTAGCTACCAACTAATTCCAGCAGTGCCTGGCCTGTCCCCTCATGCTGCCACCTCAGCCGCCTGGCTCAGCAGTGATGGGGAGGCTCTGTTCGCACTCCCCTCTGCTGCTGGTGGAGTCTTCATCCTTAAACTACCTCCTTATGACAGACCTGGTAAGTGAATTTCTGACTCAGAAAGTGTGGCGTAGGGCCGGCCAGATAGCTCAACAGATTAAAGTACCTGCTTAGGCAGAGGTAGGAACTGGGGTTCCATCCCAGCATGCTGTGCCGGCCCCACTCCAAGAGCATGCTGGGACTGGGGATGGTAGCATGCGCCTGTTATCCCAGCACTTGGGAGGCTGAAAACAGGAGGATCACTAGGAGTCTGATTTGTATAGTAAGACCCTGTAGACCCTGTACCAAATACAGTTAAAAAAGAAGGAAAGCATGGCATTAAAGCAGCCTTAGGAGAGGGATGGGAATAAAAGCAGCAGCAAGGTGTATCATATAGAGGCACAGATTCCCTATGATGAGTGTATTCATTATGTGTGTCTAAAATGTAAAAAGAAAATTTTATTGGGAATGATGCCAAGAATTCAGTAATTTTTTTTTTTTGTGGAACTGGGGATTGAACTCAGGTCCTTGCACTTGCCAGGCTCATTCTACTGAGCCATCTCCCTAACCCTCAATAAAAATTTTAAAAGCAAAAATTTTTTACCAATATGTTACCATTATTAAAAAAAAAATATCCCAGGAGGTGGGGCCTAAGGAGCACCATACTGGCTGTAGGCAACAGGCATTGGGCAGGGTGGACATCTGGGATGCATTCTGCTGTGTACCCCATGCCCTAGCAGTTCCCACCCTCTATACTAGCTTTGGCTGCATGAGGACAGGTGTCACTGCTATCCCTGCTGAATCCCAGCACTTGGTCACTGGCCTTGGAGGATTAGAAAGGGCGGTGTGGGAGATGGGGAGATGGCTCAATGGAATAAGCGCTACCCTGGCAAACGCAAGGGCCAAAGTTAAATCCCCAGTACCACCAAAAAAAAAAAAAAAATGGTATGGGCTCCTGGGAGTGAAATGCCACTGCCACCAATGGGTAGATGCTTCAGATGTGGCACCTTCAAGGACCTGTGGGACTGCCCACAGCCACAGATTTCCTGCCTTGGTTCTTGAGTGCTCGGTGGACTGGGGTCTTGTTGCAGGGGCAGTATCGGTTGTGGAGCTGAAGCAGAGCTCCGTGATGCAGCGACTGCTCACAGGCTGGATGCCAACTGCCATCAGGTGAGTGCTGCCAGCCACGCTTCTGGTCCCTGTGTACAGTGCAGGGGCAGGAAGGGGTTGTGCATGTAGTGTGTACTCCCGAGGGCAGCAGAAGTGTAGTTGTGTGATACCAGTACATACACTCTATGCTTTTTTCCTTTGTTCCTTCTGCCAAGAGTATGCTCTATAAATTTACATATTTTGAGGGCCAGCCAAATAGCTCAGCAGATTAAATCAACTGCAAGCAGGCACAGGGGCCTGGGGTTCAATCCTCGGGCCTGCTGGCCCAGCCCCACCCCCAAGGTATGGAGACAGCAATTGAGACTGAGCGTTGTGGCACACACCTGTAATCCCAGCTCTTTGAAGGCCGTAAGTAGGCAGATCACTACAGTCCTGTCTAGTAGTGAAACCCTGAACACCCTGTAGAACTTTACCCAAAATAAAAATAAAAATAATAATAAATTTACATTTTTTTTTCTTGTTCCAGGGATTGAACACAGGGCTTTACACACACTACATAGTGCCCTACCACCTAGCCACACCCCCAACCCTTTTTATTTATGAGACAGGATCTCACTAAGCTGCCCAGGCGGGCCTTGAACTTAGTGATCCTCCTGCTTCAGCCTCCTGGGTAGCTGGGATTACAGGTGTGACCCCAGCTTTGTTGTGTTTCTTGGTTGGAAGATTCTAGTGA
Source organism: Ctenomys sociabilis (assembly GCA_004027165.1). Taxonomy (NCBI): domain Eukaryota; kingdom Metazoa; phylum Chordata; class Mammalia; order Rodentia; family Ctenomyidae; genus Ctenomys; species Ctenomys sociabilis. Next base: position 30,567 of record PVKA01018566.1, on the reverse strand, counting down.
TCAGACTGTTTGCTACAGAAAGTCTCTGGACTTTGTTCATTGTCAGGGGTGATCAGGGACCATCAAACCGTGTCCTCAGCCTTGCTGTCCACTGCACCGAGCATGACGCCTTCCTGTTTGCACTGTGTCAGGACCACAAACTACGGATGTGGTCATGTAAGGTGAGTGCTCTGTTACTGTTGCTGTGAGTTAAAGTGGGGTTGTGAGAATTGAAGTGGGGTCTTGCTGGGTCCTCAGATATATTTAATTTGTATCTGATTAAATATCAGATCAATCGGTTTGGAAGTTACAGATCATTTCCTGATTCAGTTTCATTTAGATTCATTTTGTGTAAACCTCTGCCCCTTAGCTTTTTATCCCCCCCCCACCCCCCTGCCAGAACCAGGGATTGAGGCCCTTGCACTTGCCAGGGAAGCACTTATTCCACTGAGCCATCTCACCTGCCCCGAGCTTTTTATCTTTTTATGTTGAAAACTGTTAACCTACAATAAAGTGGAAAGAACAATACAAAATATACTTTTCATTTAAAAGCAGTAAATATGTTATCTCTTTCTGTCTTTGTTGTTTCATTTTTTTTGTTTTGTTTTGTTTTTTTTGAGATACTCTTCTATGTAGTTCCCACTGGCCTTGAACTCTTGGTGATCCTGCTGCCTTGGCTTCCCATGTGCTGGGATGACAGGCAAGTGCATTATGCCCAGCCTTACCTCCTAACTCTGACCTTGCACAGGACCAGATGTGCTTGATGGTCGCTGACATGCTGGAGTATGTCCCCGTGAACAGAGACCTTCGGCTCATGGCAGGGACTGGACACAGACTGCGCCTTGCCTATTCCCCTTCCCTGGGCCTCTACCTCGGAGCCTATGTACATGCTCCACAGCGTGGACAGGTAGGAGACATGCTCACAAGGGGTTCGTTTTGAGAAGTAACTGTTCCGTAACCCAATTCTGAGTGCTACATGGGGTGCAGAGCGCTGGGGTCCTTGCACTACGAACAGCCGCCTGCTAGGCACTGTGGCTCTGGTGCTGTGCCCTCCTCACACCCATCTGCAGCAGCAAGCCCTGGACCTGTGCTTGCTCCAAGCTCAACCACCTGTAATCCCGGTGGGATCCTGTTGGCTTGGCTACAGGGTGGTTTTGTACCTGTAGGGACTCTTTGATCTCTTGGTGGTCCGAAGGGGAAAAAACAGTGAGTGATTTAAAAATTAAGACAAGTAGTAGCTGAGGTCAGGTGGAAGCCTGTTTGCATGATTGACAAACGACCTGAACGACAGAGGAACATTTATACCTTTGCAGAGTTAGTATCATGAGACATAGTTGCCTAGCAACTAATGGCTAAAATTGTTCAGTCAGCATGCTGACTCAAGATTGAGGTAGCTTGACCTCTTTAGGCCCTGTGGCCTTGTCCTGGCTTCACATTTAGGACTGATTTCCAGATTTAGCCATTCCCAGCAGTGCCCTGCACCGTGCTATTTCCTGATTCCCCTGCTGGGTATTGGCACTGGGGCCCCAGGACCCCAGTGCCAACCACTGTGTCAGCTCCAGACAGCAGCCAGCTGCCTCCTGCTTGGTCTCCCAAGCACCAAGCTCTGCTCTGCAGAGAAGCCCTCGTTCTGCTTCTATGCCCCTCGCCAGGTGGCTCCCCACACAGGTGCCTGGCTCAGCTCCCTCTGTAGACTGGGGACTGGTAGAAGGGAAGTCACTTTCCGAAGTTACCTGAACCACATGTAACTAGCTGTCCTCCCTCCCGAGGGGCACACTGTGGCTAGGCTGAGCTGGTGCTGGCCTTTGCCCTGCTCTTGGCTCCTCAGGTGCTGTGCACATGTTAGTCTCAGGTCACTCTTCTCTCTGTGTGCCAGTTAGCTTCTCACCATTAAGGAGATATTCTTGACTTTTTGGTCTCAGGATTCCATTATACTCATCAGGATTACGGACGCACCCAGTAAGTTTGTATTTACATGGGCACTGTCTGGATGTTTATGTACGTGGTCATTTAACAATACCTATAATAAACAACTCCACAATGATAGTGTATTTTAGGGAAATAATCTCACATTCCTGACTGTCCCCCATGTTTAGAAGACTGGCCTTGTGCCTTTGCAAGCATCTTTAGTGTCCAGTTTAGGAAAGGGCCGCTGGGCTTCCATGTCCCCGCACTCAGGCTACCGCAGGGGCTTCTTGCAGCTGCAGCACTTGAGGAGAATCTGGCTTGCACAGATGTGTCATCAGAAAAGCACAGAGCAAGCCGGGCATGGTGGTGCAGGCCTGTAATCCCAGCACTGGGAGGCTGAGGCAGGAGGATTGTTGTGAGTTCGAGACCAGCCTGAGCTACAAAGTGAGCTTAAAGCCAGCCTGAACTGCATAGTGAGACCCTGTCTCAAAAAGACAAAAAAAAAAGAAAAGAAAAGAAAAGAAAAGAAAAGCACAGAGCAGCTCACCAGCCTGCTAGGTCCTCCAGGACAGGGCCAAACCTCACTTCTCAGGCTCAGATCTGTGTCCTAGCCTACAGTGCCACACACCTGCAGTGCCAGCACTTGGTAGGTTCTATAGCTCCAGAGGCTGGCTGCACAGCTGTGAGAATATACTTACTCCTCCCAAACTGCACCGTTAAAAATGGTTAAACCAGTAAATTTCCTGTTGTGGTTTTTTAAAATAATGATTTCTGAGGGGCCGAGGAGATGGCTCAGTGGAATAAGCTCTTCCCTGGCAAGTGCAAGGGTCTGAGTTCAGTCCCCGGTTCTGCCAAAAAATAAAATAAAATAAAATAATGATTTCTGAAAGCTGATGGTCCTTGCTTAGGAAAGTGTCATGCAGACACCTTGAACTAATACATTGTCACCTTGTGTTTTAACAGTTCTGCATTTTCCAGTTGGTGAGCACCGAGAATAACCGCTACAGTCTCGATCACATTGCCTCACTCTTCATTTCTCAGGTGGGTGGATCAGTGCCCTAATGCTACACACAAGCAGTAGGGGGAAGTAGGTGGGAGCCAGGCATGGGGCACACACCTGCAACCCCAGCTCCTTAGGAAGGTGGCTGAGACAGGTGTTTAAGGACCACCTCAGAAACTAGTAGTCTATGTCTCAAAAACATGTAAACGTAGACTGGGCATGGTAGCGCATACCTGTAATCCGAGCACTAGGGAGGCTGAACAGAAGGATCACTACAAGTCCAAGCTGCATAGTGAGACCCTCTACCAAATATGTAAAATGAGACCCTCTACCAAATATGTAAAATGAGACCCTCTACCAAATACGTAAAATGAAAAAAGAACATAAGCATGTAAACAAGCAAAGAGAAATATCAGATAACTCTACCATGTGTCATGAGGTGTTAGCCTCTGTGAAATACTATTTATGGTATGTGAAACGGTTTCACTTAGGCCCTATCATGTTCACGTGGTCCATATTTGTATGCGTTTACGCCATTGCCAGCACAACACAGTCACTATTGAATCACAATCCTTTTTCCTGTCCTCCCTAGGAAACGCTGGTTGACTTTGCCTTAACTACCACAGACGTCTGGGCCCTGTGGCATGATGCTGAGAACCAGACGGTGGTGAAATACATCAACTTCGAGCAGTACGGTCCCCATGCCCATGGCTGGGCTCATGTGCTGGGTGGGCTTTCTGTATGGATGAGTCAAGGGTTTTCGTGGGAAGGGCTCAAAACCGGGTTTTGCTCTTGGTTTGCAGTACTGGAAATGTACGTGGGGCTTTCACCCTAAGCCACATCCACAGGCCTTTTTTTATTTTAACTGCAAGTTGAGACAGAGTCACTGAGTATGCAGTACTGGCCTGAAATTTGTGATCCTCCTGCCTTAGCCTCCCAAAGTGCTGGGTCTACAGATAGGCATGTGCCACCACACCCAGCTACTATTTTCTACAATACTTTTTTTTCTGTTCTGGGAATCACTTAGGCCCTTGTACTTGCCAGGCAGGTACAATGCTCCTAAGCTGTGTCCCCAACAATACCATCTTTTGCATCTTGTGTAATTATGTTTGCTGCCCTTTTTGTAGAACAAGGTGGGAATACTTAAGGTTGGACCAAAATGAAGAACATGGTGTGTTTCTTGGGAGAGGCACCTCGTACCCAACACTTCTAACCTGGAAGTGTTCTTTGCCCTTTTTTATTTTTATTTTATTTTATTTATTTATTTATTTTTTTGGCAGAACCCAGGATTGAACTCAGGCCCTTGCGCTTGCCAGGGAAGCACTTACTCCACTGAGCCATCTCCCCCACCCCTTTTGCCCTTTTTTAAAAAATATGTTTGGTATATAGTCTCACTACACAGCTCAGACTCATAGTAATCCCACTGTTTTCAGCCTTCCCAGTGCTGGGATTACAGGTGTGCGCCACTGGACTTGGTGTCCAGCTCAGCGCATCCCAGGGCTGGGCTGGTATGGCATGTAGTGCCTGGGATCAAACCCTTGTCCCTGCACTTGCCTAAGCAGATGCTTAGTGCACTGAACTATCTCACTGGCCCTAATTTGTTTTAGACATGGGCTGGCTGTGTGGTTTGGGTTGGCCTTGAACTCACTGTGTAACCCAGTTTGTTGCCTCACACAACAGTGTTCTTGCCTCAGCCTCCCAAATGCTAAAATTACAGGCTTCTGCCATCAAGCCTGACTTTTTTGTTTTTTAGATAGGGTCTCAGTCTGGCATTAAACTTGCAGGGATTTCCCCTTCTCAGCCTCCCAAGTGCATGCCTGCAAATGGCTGAGGCAGAAGGATCTAAGCCAAGGCCATCCTGTATAACTCAGGAGCTATTGTCTCAGAGCCTTAGGCTGCAGCTCAGTGAGAAGAGTGTCCCTAGCTGACACTAAGAGGGAGTGCACCACCAGCTATGGCATGGCAAGAGCTTCATCCATGAAACTGATTCTGCCTGGATGCTGCCCACAGTGTGAGCACAGTAGCAAATTGACCTGTAATAAATTGACCCACACCTGTCTCTGCAGTAATGTGGCAGGCCAGTGGAATCCAGTCTTCATGCAGCCGCTGCCCGAGGAGGAGCTTGTCATCAGGGATGATCAGGACCCCAGGGTGAGCCCAGCCTCAGGCACTGTTGCTTAAGAATTTGGTTTGCCTCCATGGTTATTTGGAGAAGACGCAGTTGAGGGTGAAAGTGATTAAAGTAGGTGATGCCCATGTGGAAGTCTGCCAAAATGAGACCCACTCAGCTGGGTACCGTTGTGTTGTGTTTTGCAAGAGGGTCCCTCTAGTGTAAGCTAGCTTTGAACTTATATGTGGCCAGGCGGCCTCAGACTCAAAGTAGTTCTTCCTCTGCCTCCCAGAGGGCTGGGACTGGGATTTCGAGTGCACCACCACACCTGACTTCTCTGTTACCGATTTTTTTATTTAAAAGGAGCTGAGAAAGATGGTGGGTTAGTGAGCACTCTCAGCCTCGGATGTGCTGAACTGGCTAAGGTGTGGGGAAGAAAAAACAACTTGCTTCACTGCCCAGGATGTGGCTCCTGCCACTGGCAGTCCCCTAGAGAGTGTGCTTCTGAGTCCAAGTTCCTGAGGAGTGAAGCAGCACCTCATTCCTGCCCCATTCTAGAAGGGACCCTTTCTCCTTCCTGGCAAAGACCTTTCTGGTCCCTGTGATCATAGGATCAGGAGGAGGGGCCAGGTGCATGGATGGCAGTCAAGTTTGCTGCTTGGGAGCAAGTGTAGCTTGTGAGTGGTGGGGCTGATGGCGGAAGCAAGAGCATTTCCACTTCACTGTCTGCCTCCATTTCCCATTTGGTTTTTCTTTTTTTCTTTTTCTTTTTTTTTTTTTTTTTGGTCCACAGGGTCTCACTATGCAGCCCACATTCATAGTGATCCTCCTGCTTTCTGCCTCCCTAGTGCTGGGATTACAGGCACGCGCCACCACGCCCGGACTCATAGATTGTGAAATTTCTTTCTTTTTTTTTTTCTTTTTTTTTTTTTGTGGTACTAGGGATTGAACTCAGGCCCTTGTGCTTGCCAGGCAAGCACTTATTCCACTGAGCTATCTCCCTAGCCCTTCCATTTCCCATTTGGGAGATCACTTTGTGTTTGAACATTACTGACATACAACCCCTACTGCCGTTGGTGTCTCCCCCGTGAGGCCACGGACCAGGTGCCTCGCATGGTTGGGATCTGGTTGGCATCTGGTTGGCTTTACTATTGTCTCAGCAACATGGCTTCCTGGGTAGCAGGGTATTTGTCAATTGTGTGAGGTGGAGCTGGGGAGACAGCAGTGACTGAGAACACAGCCCACCTGCAGCGCCACCTGCCAGAAGCTGCTCTGCCCAGTGACTGTGTGGAGCTCTTCAGATGTTCATTTCCTTGTTCCTGCAGGAGATATATTTACGGAGTCTTTTTACGCCTGGACGGTTCATAAATGGAGCGTTATGTAGAGCTTTACAGGTCAGCAAGAAAACATCACATGCTTGAGACTTTCTGATTTCACAACTTTTCTGTTTTGCATGTATACTGGTCATGGTCTGTATGCTAATGCCAACAGGATTTTTTTTAAATGTTCTTCCCACCAATTGAGAGCCCAACAACGAGGCAGGCGGGGCTGTGTCCCAGTATCAGGGAAGTGCATCAGACAGATGGGGTGCTTGGGCTCCGTGTAACATTCATGTGATGGAAGTGTGAAGTGGCTTTCTTGTTTAGGTTGCTTTTTTATTCGGTTTAAGACAGGGCCTCACTGTGTAGTTTATTTATATTTATTTATTTATTTATTTATTTATTGTCTTTTTGAGACAGGGTCTCACTATGCAGTTCGGTTTAAGACAGGGCCTCACTGTGTAGTTTATTTATATTTATTTATTTATTTATTTATTTATTTATTTATTTATTTATTGTCTTTTTGAGACAGGGTCTCACTATGCAGTTCAGGCTGGCCTTAAGCTCACTTTGTAGCTCAGGCTGGTCTCGAACTCACAACAGTCCTCCCGCCTCAGCCTCCCGAGTGCTGGGGTTACAGGCATGCGCCACCACGCCCGGCCTCCCCCATGTTGTTGAACACTGTTCCAGTGCTTTCGGAGCTGGAGTGTGTGACATCCAGGTGTGGGCTCTATGGCATTCTCTACAATACTGCTTTTAATTTTAGATTTTCTGCCGAGGAACTGAGAGGAATTTGGATCTTTCTTGGAATGAACTAAAGAAAGAAGTCACTCTAACTGTGGAAACTGAGGTGAGCTTTGGGTGGAAGAGGCACCATTTTTCAAAGCCTCACAGTGAGCCAATCAGTGCAGGCTCATCGGCGTGGACTGTAAACATCTAAACTTCTTGCTACAGAAACAAGCAGTACTTCACTGCCTGTCATTGGCATTTAGTGGGCATGGACTATCCATTTGAGGGTAGCTCGCCAAACCCTAGTGGGCAATCATGGCTTTGAGGGAGAAAGCACCCAGACATTCTAAAAGTGTACCTTTTTGTCTCCTTGCAGCTCCACAGCAGCGTGACAGAGTATGAGTTCTCCCAGCAGGACTTCCGGAACCTGCAGCAGGAGTTCTGGAGCAAGTTCTACGCCTGCTGCCTGCAGTACCAGGAGGCCCTGTCCCAGCCCCTCGCACTGCTCCTGAATCCACACACAAACACGCTGTGCCTGCTGAAGAAGGTAAGCAGAGCAGGCTGGCCTCCCAGCAGGGCCTGGGGCAGGGTGGGTCCCCAAAACCACAGTGTCGTCTGCTGCTCTTCTAGCCCCATTTCTTTTTCATCCTTTCCTTGGAACCACTTGACAGTTGTAGATGTCCCCTATATCCTGGCCATTTCAGTGAATTGATAGACCAGGACGTTCTGGGAAGCACCCACAGCATAATTAGGTCAGGCAGTTTTCAGTCTGGCATGGTGGTAAACACCTGAGAAGCTGAAGGCATGAAGATACCAAGCTCAAGCCTAACCTGGCCAGTCAGCAACTTAGCAAGGCCTTCTCTCAAAATAAGACAAAGTGCTTGGGATGTAAGTATGTGAAAGCCCTGGACTCAATCCCCAGGGCTGCCTCCCCCAAAAGAAGTTATTTCATACTGTTATAATGTATACAGCTTAGTTAAATTTTACCAGTTGTGCTATAATTTTTCTTCCTGATCCAGGATCTAGGCAAGTTCTTACATATTTATTTGTATTGTGTCTCTTCAGTTTAATCCTAAACTGTTCAAAGCCTTTCTTCGTCTTTCAGGACCCTCAGTTTTAAGAGCATTTATATTACAGTGCAGTGTACCTTGGTTTGAGTTTGTCTGTGTTTCCTCGTGAGATTCGTGCTTTCACTTTTTTTGTTTTTGGCAGTGCTGGAGTTGAACCCAAGGCCCAGTGCTAAGCACTATATCACTAAATTACATGGTCAGGCCTGTCCATTTTAAGTGACAGGCCAGATTGTGCATGTGTGTCTCCTGCAGTGTGATTTCTTATTCCACATGCCACACAGTGAACTGTTACCCATTTTATACATTTAAAAATTCACTCTTGCCGGGCGTGGTGGCGCATGCCTGTAATCCCAGCACTAGGGAGGCTGAGGCAGGAGGATTGTTGTGAGTTCGAGACCAGCCTGAGCTACAAAGTGAGCTTAAGGCCAGCCTGAACTGCACAGTGAGACTCTGTCTCAAAAAGACAAAAAAAAAAAAAAAAAAATTCACTCTTAAAGCCAGGCGTAATGGTGCATACCTCAGCACTTGGGAGGCTGAGGCAGGAGGATCAGTGCAAGTTCCAGGCCAACCTGGGCTACTAAGTTCAAGGCCAGTCTGAATTGTATAGTGAAACTTTGTCTCTAAAAGACAAAAAAAAAAGTCATTGATGGCACACATACCTGATAGAGACTAACACAAGCTTTGTGTTCCCAGGGATACCTCTCCTTCCTTCTGCCCACTTCCTTAGTGGATCACTTGTATCTCCTGCCAGAAGAGAACTTCTTGACAGAGGATGAGACAGCCATATCTGATGGTAATAATAATTATTATTTATGTCTATTCAATTTCCTCCCTACGTGAACCTTATGTTTTAGGTCAAAAAGCACTGATTGCCACTGTGACCTCTTCTGTGTAGCTCCTTCCTCAGTGCATAGATTTTATGGAAAACTCAGGAGGCCTAAGCATCTCTGAGACCTCAGATCCTGTAGCATCCAACTGCCAATATTTTTGATATAATGAATCAGGTCATCGGCCCGAGTCTCTTACTCACAGATGTGGAGGTTGCCCGGGACGTCATGTGTCTTATGAAATGCCTGCGGATGATTGGCGAGTCAGTGACCACAGATATGTCCGTCCTGATGGAAATGAACTGTTACAACCTGCAGTCTCCAGAGAAGGCTGCAGAACGTATCCTGCAAGACATGATCATCACTGATACGTAAGGAGAGTTTAGGGTAAAGTGCATTTCCTAATAGAACTTGAGCCACTTCTAGGGTGAGGGTCAGGTTTTCCTTGAATCTAAACATGCATCTGCTTGAGTATAATATGCATGAGCATGTTTGGGTGAGGTGCTGGCGATCAAGCCCAGCATGCAAGGTGTGCTGCATGCTTGGTGCATGCTCTTGAGTATTTCTCTCACGGTAGTTTTGTCTGTTCTTCCTGAAACAGAAGTGATGTGTTAGGTAGAGTGGAAGAAAGCATCTTGGCCCAGATTGCCCTTGCACCTTCCTGATGGAGTTGGCTTTCCTGGATCTTAGAGGGTTTCCCTTGCAGCGCGTGGGGAGCCTGTCTTGTGTGTTCTCAGTACTCACTAGTTTCCCGATGGTCCTTCTAGAGAAAATGTTATGGAAGATATTTGCAGTAAGCTGCAGGAGATGAGGAACCCAGCCCATGCCATTGGGCTTATTATTCGGGAAATGGATTATGAAACTGATGTGGAGATGGAAACAGGCTTCAATCCAGGTACAGATGAGGGTGCAAGTGCCCCTCTCTGCACAGAAGAAGCTGGAGCCCATCCAACTGTTTCTCACCTTGTTCCAGCTCAGCCTTTGAACGTCCGGCTGAATCTCTCACAGCTCTACGGTAGCAGCACATCAGCCTACGTTGTGTGCAGAGCTGTGCACAGGATCGCCAGCACTCGCTTCCTCATTTGCCGTGACCTCCTGATTTTTCAGCAGTTGCTGACAAGACTGGGAGACACGGTGAGGACTCCAGGGGAATACTCATCCTCTTGAGGCGTGGCATGGCACTATGGTGCACAGCATGGAACTGCCTGCTTTTTTGTCCACATTGGGGGGCCTTGCCACTCCCCAGATGCTGGGGTGTTGAGTGTGAATGAGGAAGCAGCATGGACTATGGACTAGGACTGTGGGCTAAGGCAGTGTATGGAGCCTACTGTGTATGTGAAGTAGTGCGACAGGTCCCAGATAGGCTTTCCCCAAACCTAGTAGTAGTCATGTACTTTGGATGTGATAGTGGAGTACTCTATGTGGAAAAAGAACTTTGCTTTTTTTCCTTCTTTTTTTCTTCCTCCTCCCCCTCACTTCCTTCTCTTCCTTGTCCTCCTCCTCTCTCCCCCTCTTACTCTCCCTCCTTACTCAGGATCTCAGAATTACCCAGGCTGGGTTTGGGGAGATAGCTCAGCGGTCTAAGTGCGTGCCTGGTGAACTCAAGGACCTGGGTTTGATCCCTGGTAGTGCACGCTGTTCTAGTGCACCATTTCAGCCCCTGAATCAGGCATGGTGGCACATGTCTGTAATCCCAGCCCTGGAGAGGCTGAAAGGAGGATCACTACAAGTCTGAGTTGCATAGTGAGACCCTATACCAAACTAATGAAAACATAAATAAATTATTGTATTTATTTATTTATTTATTTATTTTTTGCCTCCCACTTGTGGTTTTACAGGTGCATGTCACCATGCCAGGTTGCAGGAGGGGCCGGCGCACCCGCATATGGGGCCAGTGCAGCATGGGGAACCAGGGATCGAACCCTGGTCCCTGTGTATACCTAAGCAAGCGCTTAGTCCGCTGAGCTCTACCGCTGGCCCCATAAATAAATTATTTTTTAAAAAATTAAAAGAAAAAAAGAATTATCGAGGCTGGCACTGAACTTACTCGGTCTTGAGTGCTGTGGAGTAGAGGCATGTGGCTTAGAACTTGCACTTTTCTGCAGAACTGAGCATCCCCTGAACATAGTTTTGCACTTGCAGACTGGCTGCACGGCCCTCCCAGCTCCATGCTGTGCTTCCTTTTCCACCCTGTTCTTCTGAGTCCACTCTGTTTCCATTATACAGACTGCCCACTGTACCTGCTGAAGGTACCTTGGGAAAAAACTACCTTTCTAAGTCGGGCTTGATGGCACACACCTGTAATCCTAGCACTCAGGAGGCTAAGGCAAGAAGATTGTTACAAGTTTGAGGATGGCCCAAGCTGTACAGCAAGACCCTGTCTCAAAAAGACAAAATAAACAAACAAACAAGCAAGCTAGGTACTAAATACATGTGCTGATCAAGCCCGTATGTTGCTCCCGCCTGCCTGCTGTATTACTGGGGATGGGCCCTTTGAACCTTGTTTCTTTTTCTTTTTGTTTGGTTTTTCTGTTTATTTGGTTTGGTTTGAGACAGGGTCTTGCTGTGTAGCCCAGGCTGGCCTCAATCTCACTGTATACCTATCCTGGCTTTGAATTTAGGGCAGTCTTCTGCCTCAGCCTCCCAAATGCTGGGATGACAGGTGTGCGCTCAACTCGCCCCTTCTTTCTGAGTCCATGATGTCGTTCAGGCTCGCCAGGGAGGCAGTCTGATCAGACCACTTCATATCCGCAGGGCTCTCAGAGGTGTTTATAGTTCAAAAGCAGAATTTATTAGCTCACCTATTTTGCTAATAGTAGAATTTCAGGCCAAGATAAGGAGAGCCTTTATAGGAAGATAATTTTAGACACTGAGGACAACTGCCCTGCTCTGGGAATCTGGCCCTTGGATGACCCCTGCCGTGTTCTCTCCATCTTTGAAGATTCTTTTCTTTAGGGTGTTTTTATTTTTAAAAATACTGTAATAGCTTTCCCCATCCTAAACATATAAGAAAGCATGTGTTCATTATAGAATACTTATAAAATAAATTAACCAAAAAACAAATTAATTCATCATCTTCTGCCCCTGTAATGAGCACTGTCTGCATTTTGGCATATACTTTTTTTTTTCCCTGTGTAGGCTCTTTTCTTTTTATTTACAAAATTAGAATATCCACTTAGAATTTTTGAAAACATGGCTATTTTTATTCTTTCATTTTGCAGTCCTGTCAGTATTTTCCCTCCCTAGGTTAACCTATAGAGGCAGCATTTCAATAATCTGGTGCAGCTGTCACTCACCGGCCCTAGCTGTGGCCAGAGCTCCTCACAGCTCTAACTCAACATGCACCCTTGATTATCCTGCAGGCTGAATTCAAAGAACTGAAATGGGCTGGTCTCAGGCGATGGCAGTTGTTAGGCGATGCCCAGCCTTCTGTTGTGCTTTCCTGTGGTCTACCTCCATGCCCTTAAGGGAAATTGATGCTTCCCGAGCCCTCCTAGGAGAGACATTTACTGCCCTCTAACCAGAAAGGCAACTGCTTTGACAGCGTCATGCCCATCACTATATGAATTTTTCTTTTCCTCCACCAGAGCGCTGAGTGTTGCTCCCACTAACTGCTTTGTTCAATGTCTCGCCCACATGCGCAGGGGATCCTGGGACCTGGCCAGCTCTTCCAGGCTCAGCAGGAGGTGCTACACCGCACAGCACCGCTGCTGCTGTCCTATTACCTCATCAAGTGGGCAAGTCAGTGCTTGGCAACTGATGTCCCCGTTGACACGCTGTGAGTTTCATTACAGTAGCTATTTCTAAAATAAGTGATACATTTTTATTATTTTTCTGTTGTCTTTGGGGAACAATGCTGGAGATTGGACCTTAAAATTTTTTCCGGCATTATGCCATAAAATAATTTGCCTATAAAGAGCTTTTGACATTTTTCCTTGTTTTTGTTTTGTTTTATGAGGCAGAGTCTTGCTATATAGTTTAGGTTGGCCTTGAACTGCCAGCAACCCTTGTGCCTCCGCCTCCTGAATGCTGAGGTTACTAAAAGTTTGAAAGGGGGCCGGGCAGATGGCTTATAGAATAAGCATTTCCCTGGCAAGCGCAAGGGTCTGAATTCAATCCTCAGTTCTGCTAAAAGAAAAAAGGAAAGAAAGCTTGAAAGTAAGTTAAAAAAATAATAAATATATACTTATTATTATACATGTTCTGAAGGCAGTGTAAAGCAAAGCTAGAAGAAAAGTTAGGTCATACACAGAAATGTGCTGAGTAAGAAAGGTGGCCAGGAGCAAGTGTGCTACTGCACACTTGTCTCCAGTGCTCAGAGCTGAGCCAGGAAAATCGCCAGAGTTCCATGGCACGTGGGCCACACAGCAAGACCCGTCTCAAAAACCCAACACAAAACAAAAGAAAAGATTGACCTTTTCTGAAGACCCAGCCTACTTCCTTGGCTGAATTGTAGGGTCACTGAGTGATATGATAGCGGCCTTCAGTCCTGTTGTCTTATAGGTATTTTGTTTGGTTTGTGCTTCTAGTGGAGCCTTTCTATCCTGGTCACTGATTTAAGTTGACAGCTGTCTCCTGAGGTGGCATGGGAGGCTGCAGTACAGGCCATGTGATGCGCTCTTTTCCCTCCCTCACAGGGAGTCCAACCTGCAGCACTTGTCAGTGCTGGAACTGACTGACTCGGGGGCCCCCGTGGCAAGTCCGTTCGGTAAGGAGCAAGCCTGGGCACTTGCACACTGTGACAGCACCTACTACCCCACGCCTTATCACCATGGTCCTGAGGCTACAAGACATCCGTGGCCTGGGCTCTCTGGTGATAGCCTGGAGGCATCAAGCATAATGGAAGGGGCTATATCTACCTGGATCTGTAGCATCTTCCTGAGCTCACTTTTACCATGTTGAAATCTATCTTCTTAGCATATGTGGTAAAGTGCAAAGCCCTTTTCGGAGGGTGCATTCAGGCCACAGAAGGCCACTGCAGTGGAAATCAGCCTGGGCTCTTTATTCCGGTGGTTCTGTCCATGTCCCTATCATTCCAGAGGCTGAGGCAAGATGGCAGAGAGTTCAAGGCAGTCTGAATTATAGAATGAGACCCTATCTAAAAAGCAAAAATGCACACCGGTATGGCAGTACATGTCTATAACCCCGATACTTTGGAAGCTGAGACAGGAGGATCACTACAAGTTTGAGACCAGGCTGAGCTACATAGTGAGTTTAAAGATAGCCTGAACTACATAGTAAGCCCCCGTCTCAAAAAAAAAAAAAAAATTAAGATCCTTTTGAGTCCCTCATTGCTGGGTACTGGCACCTTAGCCCACAGATGTGGAGGAGGCACTCTGTCTCACACATGACAGCTGCTACTCTAGAGCCATTCCCCTTTGCAGTTCTGGAGGTCCTGGGAGGTGGCAGTTAGTGCTGTGAGATAGGACGTGACCACAGTGCTGATTCCAGGGTCTTGTCACTGCATCCTCACAGTGTGCATTTCTGTTTGGAGATTGCATTTCTTTATTACACAAAATGAGAGTGTACAGTACCTTAGCTGGCAGTACGTGTGCCATTACAAGTTTGTGGCTATCTGCACTTTGTCTTTTCAAGTATCCAGCCCACAGACCATCGTGGAGTTGTTCTTCCAAGAAGTTGCAAGAAAACACATTATCGCCCATCTCTTCTCTCAGCCGAAGGCGCCGCCCAGCCAGACAGCACTGAACTGGCCTGAGATGGTTACTACAGTTACCAATTATGTACTCCAACTTTTGTATCCTTTTGCTTGAAAACAGTTGAAAGCTCTTTTCTATCTAACAATCTAAGGCTCATACTTTCTTTGGTGATATCAGAAGGGGCTTTTTTGTTCTGCTTTTTTTTTAAATTTGTTTTTGGGTACCAGGAATCAAACTCAGGACCTTGCACTTGCTGGGCAGGCACTTGTGCCACTAGGCTATATCCGTAGCCCTTTTGTCTGTTTTTGGTGGGAGTGGTTGCAGTACTGAAGCACAAGGTCAGCGCGCATGCCCAGATGCAAACACGCCTGGCCCGGTGATGAAGTCAGCCCTGTCATGAAGCGCTGCTCTGGCCAGCTTTTGTTCCTTGCTCAGTGCTGGGTATCAACGTGCCTCATGCATGCTAGATGCACATGCTACACTCACCACCCAGCCTAGAGCTCAGTCCCTACCAAAGCAGGCCTCGGCTCATCAATGGACAGTCATTTCCACTTGGCAGTGCCAGACTGCCGTTCCATCATGTTGGTGCCAGCTGAAACCCAGCACTGACACAGCCATATAGCAGATACTTGCTGTGTGAATGACTGTGGAAGCATGACCTCCTTGGCAGTGTCGGGGATTTAGCCTAAGGCCTGGTGTCCTGGTGCATCCACCATGGAGCTACTCCTAGCCTTTCTTTTTTGTTTTGTTTTGTTTTGTTTTGTTTACTGCTAACTGGGTATTGGACTCAGGACCTTAAGCTTTCCAGAGAGGTACTTATGCTGCTGAACTATCTCTGCCTTTTTTAAAAAACTACTTCATGGCTTCGTCAGATTTGATACCCAGTATATATACTTCAGTTCTACCAAACAAGTGGAAAACTGTCCTTAGCCAGTGACCAGATGGCCCAGCAATCCCGGCTGTCTCTTCCTAGAGTGTTTGATGGGAAACTGCCAGTACGTGCAGCTGCAGGTGAGCGTGACCTGACCACCCTTATCCAAAATGGGCTTGGCTGAGTGTTGTCTTTGTGACTATTAACTGCATATTAACCAGGCCATTTGTAAATAGTCCAGAAATTAGACATGTGGCCAGAAGTGGCAGCTTATGTCTGAAATCCCAGGACTTGAGGCTGATGCAGGAAGACCATGCCTTCAAGCCTGCGGGCTCACAGGAGAACCCAGCTTCAGAAGCTAAGCTCAATGGCACGCAGAGCCCAGCAAGCTTTTCTGTACTTTCTAACCCCACCCCCCACCCCCCACCCCCCACAGCACTGAGCACTGAATGAGCCCAGGGGTCCCTGCCACTGCACTACAACCCTTTTTTTATTTCAAGAGTCTCACTAAGTTGTCCAGACTGGCCTCCAACTTGCCAGCCTCCTGCCCCAACCTCCCAAGTAGCTGGTATTGTAGGCATATGATACCAGAACTGGCTTCTACTTCCTTCTTGATAGAATCATCACTAACAAAAAAAAAAAAAAAAAAAAGAATCATCACTAACATAATTTTTTCTACAATTTCCTTTTTTCTTCATTTAGGTTTTCTTCATAGTAAACAAACAAAAATACTGATGACTTTATATATAAAGTCCTTACTGGAAAGTCATTGAACCTGTAAATACCAAAAATAAGGAAATTTCTGCAATGTACAGCGTGTGTATCTGTTCCTGACCACTAGTTTGCATGTTTGCTTCTGCGGCTATTGTAGTTATTGAGGAGACAGGGTTTCAGTATATTTTGGACTGGTCTCACACACCTGAGCTCAAGTGATGATCCTGCCTCCCACCTCCTGAGTAGTTGGCACCCAAGACCCACAGCATAAGACCAGCTGTTTGCTTTGTTATGGTATCCTGGCATAAGAATGTATTAAGGGGGACTGGGGAGATGGCTCAGTGGAATAAGCATGTCCCTGGCAAATGCAAGGGCCTGAGTTCAATCCCTGGTTCCACACACACACACACACACAAAAGAATGTATTAAGGATTAAGTTTTAGTGTCCAGATGACTTTAAGAAGTAAAATTTTGCCCAGCATTTGGCCAAGGCAGGAAGATTGCAAGTTTGATGCTGGCCTGTACAACTTAGCGAAACGCTGTGTCAGAAAACAGCAGCAACAACCTTTGTTAGTGCAACACCTCCTCTCCCATGGTGGATATTCTGGAGATGGGCGTCTCCTTCACTCATGGGCCCTCATCAGAGTGCTGTGTGTCTTTCAGGACTACATCCATCTGCTGCACCCCTGGTGTCAGGTGAACGTGGGCTCCTGCCGCTTCATGCTGGGGCGTTGCTACCTCATCACAGGCGAGGAGCACAAGGCAAGTTGCCAAGCGCCCTCATCAGTGCAGAGGACACTGGGCACAGTGGGTGGGAGGTGCCAGCCTGGGCCTTGACGCGCGTATCAGGCCTGCTGCTGTCTGCCTATGCTCGGTGGTGTAGTTAGGGTGTGGGAAGGGAAGGCAGAAAGATCAAGACCCTCTTGCCCCAGGGAGTGCAGTGCTGCATGCCTGTGGGCCTAGCACTCTAGGAGGCTGAGGCAAGAGGTTCAAGACTTCAAGCCTATCCTGGGCAACTTAACAAGAACCTGTCTCAGAACCAAAAAAACTTAAAGGAGCTGAGAATGCAGCTTAGATTGAAAGCCCTGGGTTCAGTCTTCAGCATTAACTAAAGTACCTTGCCCCCATGCAGGAGTTTTAACTGGTGTACTTATGTAAATCAAAGTTATTTATTTATTAATCACATTTTTTTTATTGTTTCTGGTTTTTTTGCTTTATACAGTTTTTCTCTCAATGTGATTATTTACACTTTTTATTTGCAAAATAGGTAGAAACCTATTTTGTTAATTTTCAAGTATGAGATTGGTTTCCTGACTTTCACAGTGAACAACCGAATGCAACCATTGTTAATATGTTGCTGGAGCAGTTATCTTCATGTCTGTCCACTGGTTGTCTTGTTATTAATAGCATTCAGAGGAGAAGGAAAATTAAAATTATACATCCAAATCTAAATTCCCCAGGCGGTGTGAGTGGAGTAGCCAATCCCAAGCAATTGTGCTTCTGTTTTGACCTCCCTCAGCACTCGCACTGTGGATCTGCATAGCTAGACTTCATATAATCCACCACCGTTGGCTACTCCTTCCTCCCCCAGGCTCTGCAGTGCTTCTGCCAGGCAGCGTCTGAAGTGGGCAAGGAGGAATTCTTAGAGCGCCTGATCCGCCCTGAGGACGGGGAGGTGGCATCCAGCCCCAGGCTACAGTACTATGACAAGGTAGGCAGTGCAGTGTGGCCCCCACACCTGTGCAGAAGGTGCTCAGTGCAGTTGCTCCCTGAGCTTCCTGGGAAGAGAAAACTAGATTTGCTTCGAGACATTGTGAGCTTTGAACAGGTGATGAAATTTCTAATCTTCACTTTAGTAACATGGATGTGTTAGTTTGTGAACATTTAATCAACTCTGATATCTATATTTTTCATACTTGAATAAAAAATGTAACCCAAAACCAGGCGTGGTGCATGCCTGTAATCCCAGCACTTGGGAGGCTGAGGCAGGAGGATTGTTGTGAGTTCAAGACCATCCTGAGCTACAAAGTGAGTTTGAGGCCAGCCTGAACTGCACGGTGAAACTCTGTCTCAAAAAAGATTAAAAAAAAAAATGTAACCCAACTGGGCATTGGGTGCACACTTACAAGCCTAGCACTTGGCAGGCTGAGGCAGAAGGATTGGGAGTTGGAGTTCTACGTAAAACAATTTATCAAGACCCTGTCTCAAAATAGAAAAAAGCTGAAGATATAGGTAATGCTAAGTCTGGGATTCAGTCCTCAGTAGTGCAGGAGAAAAAAATGATAGATAGATAGATAGATAGATAGATAGATAGATAGATAGATAGATAGATAGATAGATAGATAGATAGATCATAGATAGATCATAGATTGATTTATGTGTATATGTCTACAGACATAGATATATAGATATATATGTATGTATGTACATAGGTATATATGTACACTATATATACATACATTATAGATATAAAATCACATTTGGGAGAGTGTGAGCAGACATTAAATGTAATAGATGATCACAAATGTTCAAAGATCATGTTCAAGAGAAGAGGAGGAAAGAGAACCAGCTTGGCCTTTAGCTGTCTTCTAGCTGCAGCCAGGCAGAAGACCTGGATGTTTCAAACATCCCTGCTTTAACTAGTTCAAGTGCAGTGGTGGAAAACTAAACCCAGTTAGATGCCAAGACTGAGGCCATTGGCTGGGAACCCAGCTCCTGCACCGCCGCTGGCCTTCAGAGCCCTTTCCGTGCATCTCAGGCCAAGTCAACCACGCATTGGATAATGTCATACAAACTTTTACTTTCAATAAAGACTCATTTGTTTCACTGAAAAAAAAAGTTTCAGTGTTCACCAAACAGACTTTAGGATTTTGTAAGCCTGGCGTTTATTCATGATGCTGCACATTCATCTGTAGTCTACACAGCTTGCAGAGTAGTACAGTTTGTGTGTCCCTTACCTGAAATGCTCAGGACCATAAGTGAGTTGCATTCTAGGATTTCTTTACTATTTGCATGTATATTATAACATATCCCATGAAGAGGACCTCTGTCTAAAACCAAAGCTTGGGGCCGGCCTGATAGCTCAACAGACTAAAGTGCCTGTTTAGGCAGAGCACAGGGGCCAGGGGATCCCCAGTGTGCCGGCCCCACCTGCAGGACATGCTGAGATGGCGATTGAGACAGGGCATGGTGGCGTGCCTGTAATCCCAGCACTTGGGAGGCCAAAAACAGGAGACTCTTTTAGAGTCCACTCTATGTAGTGAGACCCTGTAGACCCTGTCCTAAATACAGAAAAAAAAAAAAAGCTCCTTTGTTACATACACACCGTTTTCCAAGGGTGTGCACATGCCTTGTGCACATACCTTGGAGGTAAGTAGCTTGTCAACACTTTGGGCTTCTGTCTCTCACATGAGAAAAAGTAGGATTTTATGGTAGCGCATCAAGCTGAGCATGGTTGCACACACCTGTAATCAATCTAAGTTTATCTGCAACTAGAAAGCCACTCCTCTTGTATTATCTGGAAAAACAAATCGATTTTACAGCAAGCGCATGTAGAACAATAGACTAAAGAGTAGATTGTCGGGTAATAAGTAGAGGACCCCCATAGCAACTAGAGGACCATGTGCATCTTGGCAGTCACCTTCTCCACCATGGGCTGCATCTCAGGCCAAGTCAACCACGCATTGGATAACGTCATACCAGCCCTCTCCTTACTGCAGTAGCTATGAGCCAGGAAGCCACTCCCAGGCCCGTGGCCACCTCTGTGGCAGCCTCTGCACACTGAGGCCTGGGCCTGAGTACCAGCTGTGACCTTACACAGTGACACTGTACAAGGGACGCCCCACAGTGGGTAGTCATGCTGTACTCAGCAGGCTGTCAAGAGCGTGTACCTCAGCTCTGGCTCCCTTGTTCCTTTTAAGGGAGCTCACTCCGTGTCTCCCTAGGTGTTGCGTTTACTTGACGTGGTCGGGCTGCCTGAGCTGGTCATTCAGTTGGCAACAGCAGCAATAACAGAAGCGGGTGATGACTGGAATGGTCAGGTGAGTGAAGATGCAGTTGCTGGGCCGTGTGGTCACCGTAGCACTTGGTGTTTGAGCCTCTGCTACCCTCACGCTCTCTAGGCCACTCTAAGGACCTGCATCTTCAAGCATCACCTGGATCTGGGGCACAACAGCCAGGCATATGAGGCCCTGACGCAGATTCCCGACTCCAGCAGGTAGATCCCCGGGCCCTCTGAGCACAGTGCGCCACCTGCCACTCTATAGGGCCCCTGTGACACTGCGCATGTTCTCTCCCCCCCTACCCCCAGGCAGCTAGACTGCTTACGGCAGCTGGTGGTAGTCCTGTGTGAGCGCTCGCAGCTGCAGGACCTTGTGGAGTTCCCTTACGTGAACCTGCATAACGAGGTAGGAGGGGACCCCCCCAGCTGGCCAGAGGGGCCTCCTGGGTAGGCCCGCACTGCACGAACCTCAGCTCTCCTATTTCCCCTCCACTAGGTTGTGGGGATAATCGAATCGCGTGCCAGGGCCGTGGACCTCACTACTCACAATTACTATGAGCTTCTCTACGCCTTCCACATCCACCGCCACAACTTCCGCAAAGGTGAGCTGTGGGCGAGGCACCAGCCGCTGAGGTTTCCTCAGTAGTGAAATTGAGGTTTACAACAATACTATGTGTTCAGGCATGGTGGTGCACGCCTGTACTCCCAGCACTCCTGAGGCTGAGGCAGGAGGATTACTCTCAGCTCAAGACCAGCCTGAACTACATAATGAGACCGTCACAAAAACAAGCCATAAATAATCCCACTTTCAATTATGTTTATCTACAAGATTAACTTACTTTACCCCTTTGAAGTTTACATACTATCCTTGAAAATGTCTACTTCTTACTACCCTAGTGTTCCCATCACTTCAGTGGGATGCTATCATATGCAGTCTGTGTTTGCTGGTAAAGGAAACCTTAGCCTTTCCCTAGGAGACCTAGAAC
The DNA here is from genome assembly GCA_004027165.1 of Ctenomys sociabilis. NCBI lineage: Eukaryota > Metazoa > Chordata > Mammalia > Rodentia > Ctenomyidae > Ctenomys > Ctenomys sociabilis. The sequence continues at coordinate 9,397 of PVKA01018566.1, read as the reverse complement.
TCTCACAGCTAGTTGTAACCCCCGTGCCGTGTTGCCTCTAGCCATCTTCCACCTCATATTTCAGTCCCTAGAACAAATTTTTTACTGCTCACATCTGCTTGCCCAGCTGTATATCATAGCATTGCTTGGATGGTAGATGTGTTGTCATTACCCTACTTTATGGAAAGGCCTTAAAGACAGGAGTAAACTTGAATTTTTTTTTTTTTTTAAACGGTACTGAGGATTGAACTCAGGACCCTGCACTTGCCAGGCAAGCACTTATTCTACTGAGCTATCTCCCCAGCCCTGTAAACTTGATATTTAAAAGTTATCAAATGAAGGGACCAGGGAGATGGCTCAGTGGAATAAGCACTTCCCTGGCAAGTGCAAGGGCCTGAGTTCAATCCCCAGCTCTGCAAAAAAAATGAAAATAAAAGTTATCAAATGATAACCCCATGTCCTAGTGAATTTCCTTGCAAACTTTTCCTAGTGCTAGGATGGAAGATAGTGTCTCTGCACACTGAGCACACATCCTCAAGCGTACTGAAAAGCTAAAACATTCATACAGGGAAACCCCATATAGAATGCCTCACCCACACGCACCACTTATGTTCTGCCCCAATATTCCTGCCTGCCTCTGCCTTCTCCTCCTCCCTCCCTTCCTTACTCTCCTTTTGAGAGTCAGTTCTGCTACCAGAACCCTTACTGAAGCAGGAGGTAAGCAGATCTCCTTCTCTGCTCAGACACAGAATAGGAGAAAATAAAGGGAGGCTGAGGCAGGAGGCCTGCCAAGAGTTCAAGGCCAGCCTGGACCACATGAGACCCTGACTCAGAAAATGGGTGAGGAGGTGGGGTAAGGGGAAATAGTTCATTGTAGGGCCCTCGGTTTAATCCTCAATACCACAAGCTAAATGACTGACCTTCCCCCTCAGTTCTTGTGGTTACACCAGGAAGCAGAATTGCTGATCATGTGATGATTCTGTTTAATTTTTTTTAATTTTATGTATCTGGTATGGGGTCTTGCTACTTAGCTCAGATTGGTAATGATCCTCCTATTTCAGCCTGTCCAGTGCTGGGATTACAGGCATGCGCCACCACGCCTGATCTTAGTGGCCAGCTCAGCACACCCAGGGTGGGGCCTGCATAGTATGCAGTACAGGGATCAAATCCAGGTCCTTGCACTTGTCTAAGCAGGCACTTAGACCCCTGAGCTATCTCCACAGCCCACGATTCTGTTTAATTTTTAAGGAATGGCCAAGTTTTCCTCAGCTCTGTACCTTTCCATTCCTAGCAACAGTACAGAGTTCCTGTGTCTCCACACTGTCACCAACATGTGATCTTTTCCCTTTTTTTTTAAAGAAAGTCTCCCTGAGTTTCTGAATTTTATTTTATTTCTTTATTTATTTAATTTTTTTTTTTGTAGAACCGGGGATTGAACTGAAGCCCTTGTGCTTGCCAAAGAAGTGCTTTATTCCACTGAGCCATCTCCCAGCCCCCTGTGGAAACTTTATCTTTCCAGATTTTTTTTTTTTGTGGAACCAGGAATCGAACTCAGGCCCTTGCAGTTTCTGAATTTTAAAAGCTAGGCTCAAGCTTGTCCTGCCCCAGCCCCCAGAATGCTGGGATTGCAGGTGTTTACATGTCCCGCTCCAGCATATGATTTCTTTTTTTATAGCAGCAAGTAAATTTGGTTTAGTTTTAAATTTTAATGCTTGCTAGGTGTGACCAGTTCTGTCTCTCAGTGTAAGTTCTCCATCCCTCCCACCTCACAGCTGGCACGGTGATGTTCGAGTATGGGACACGGCTGGGCAGAGAGGTCCGCACACTCCGGGGCCTCGAGAAGCAAGGCAACTGCTACCTGGCTGCCGTCAACTGCCTGCGCCTCATCCGCCCCGAGTATGCCTGGGTTGTGCAGCCCGCGGCCGGCGCCATGGTGCGAAACCTCCCTCTGTGTTTTGGAGTTCAGGGGGATCACTGCATCATCTCTTTGAGTTTCATTCGTTTTGTTTCATTCCATTCAGATTTCTACTGCAGTGCTTGGGAAAAGCTTTTTTGTGGGAGATGGTCTGCGGCAGGTCACTATCCCTTTAATGCCCAAGTGCAGGCTTTGGTAGAAGACCTTCTGGGAGAGTGGCTTTGGGGTTAGAGAGACTGATTCAGACGGGTCCCTAAATCTCTGCAGGTTGGGCGTCCCCTGGTATGCAGGACGAGAAGATTGTTTGGGGCTGGAAGAAGCTATTATGAGTATGGTGCTTAGAACAGTGACAACAACCAGTCATGATAGTGTATACCTGTAATTCCAGCACTCAGGAGGCTGAGACAGGAGGATTGCTTAGAATTTGAGGCCAACCTGGGATACACAATGACTCAAGGTCACCCTAGAGTACACTGTGAGACACTGTCTCAAAGACAGAAGTGAATGGTGTTCTTGCTGGCCTATAGAAAGACCCAGATCAAAGCTGGCTGCTTTTATTTTGATTGTATTGTTAATTCAGGTACTATGTTAAAGGACACATACTTGGAGCCTTTTCCGTTTTGCTGACTGGTTGCCTGTGCCCAGCTCCTAGGGTTGATTAGTTCATTTGCTACGCCGTTACCTAGGTCGCCAGTTGTGGCTGGAACTGTAAGCAAGGAAAATCATGTGATTTTTATATGGAGGGCAAATCCAGGGCCTTGGACTCGAACAGGTTGCCAACTTGGCAAACTCCTCTACCTCTCTGATAGCTCCAGTACCTCTAAGAATTGCTTGCCTGGCTAACATGAAACTTGCTGCTATTGAAGCTAGGCATGGCGGCACACACCAGTGGTTACAGCACTCTGGGAGGGTCGCAACTTTTGAGTCCAGCCTGGGTGACTTGGGGACTTAGTGAGACCCTGTCTCAAGATGGGAAATAGAATGAGCTAGGAGCGTCACTCTTTGTGTCAGCTCTGGGTTCAATCCCCAGGACTGCAAAAAACAATTTCTGTTGAGTAAACTTACATGTGAAAGCTTCACGTTACAGTAATATCAAAATAAAAACACAATAATTTCCCAGATCAGTCCCTCCTTTGTCTTCTCAGTATGATCGTCCTGGAACGTCCCCCAAGAGGAATCACGATGGAGAACACACAGCCACCCCTGGTGAGTCAGGGTCTTGCACTGCTCTGGCCGGGGAGCAGCTGTCTACTGTGCTGGAGGAGACGTGGAGGAAGGCAGATGTGAATGCACGCTGTGGCGCCTAGGTCAGCATTCCAGGCTGCCAGAAGTTGTCTCCAAGCCCTTTGAAAAGGCCATGTAGGGATGAGAAGTGAAAACGCATACACAGGAGAGGGAACATGTTGTCACCTGGTGTGCCTGAGTCAGCTGAGTAGCAGATCTTTTATCATGGGTTCCTTGACACTACAGTGAGACAGGACAGCGGTCCTAGTTACTTCCTCATTGCTGAGACAAACTACATGGCAACCACAGGTTAAAGAGGAGAGGTTTATTTAGCTTGTAATTTATAGTGTTGCAGCCCATCACTGGCCGACTCCAAGGCAGGGGTGCTGGCAGAAGAGAAGCAGCCCATGCAGCGCAGGCAGGGGCAGTCATGCTTCCTCTTCCCCTTTTTATTCCACCTGGGCTGCAAGCCTGCTGGTGGTGGCTCCCACACCCAGGGTGGGCTTCCCCCTCAGTAACCTGTCACCCACACCAGAACTGTGTGCAACCAATCAGCAAGCTGATCCCATGATCCAGTCTCTCCCAAAGCCGTGCCGAGGAGCATGTGGGGCTTTGGAGTCATCTAGATAGGAACCATGTGTGTGGGTTTGTTCAGCTGCCCCTTGTCCCAGGGTATGTGCCCCTCCTGGTGGAGAGGGTGTAGTCATGGTATCAAGCCCAGCAGAGGGACCTGTCCTGTGCCTGCTGCCAGCTAGGTGCTGGTAGACTCAGCCCTCTGCATGCTGTAGGCAGTGCTCAGTTTCTTACCTTTTTGCAAGTGTCCACTCCTTCTTCCCGTCCCTCCCTCTGTCCTTCCCTTTTCCTTTGTGCCCCCAGTGGAGGGAACAGAGTGCCTGGGCTCCAGCCCTGACCTTGGGCCTCCGGTTTCCTCCCTTGGCTCCAGGCACTCGGCAAGTGGAGATCCTGGAGCTGGCTGACCTGGAGAAGGAGTGCACGCTGGCTCGCATCCGCCTCGTGCTGGCCCGCCACGACCCTGCGGCCGTCGCTGTCGCAGGTAGGAGTGGCAGGGTGGACATGGCATCCAGTCCTCCCTCTTGGGCTCCTCCCATGCACTCCCTACAGACGCCACTTCTGCCCATGTAGGAAGTTCGTCAGCTGAGGAGATGGTCACACTCTTGGTGCAGGCTGGCCTGTTCGACACTGCCCTCGCGCTCTGCCAGACCTTCAGGCTGCCGCTGACACCAGTCTTTGAGGGTCTTGCTTTCAAGTATGTAGTGACGTTTCCACGGTTCTCACCACCTAATGCAGGACATCACTTTACCACTTCTTGTGAGGTGGAGACCACCAGGGTCTATAAGCCTGTGCGGGCCACAGAGCAGCTCTGCTGAGCCTTGCTATGATCCCATGCACTGCCTCCCGGTCAGGGCTCGTGACCGCCCTCTCCCCACAGATGCATCCGGCTGCAGCTGGGTGGAGAGCACACACAGGCCGAAGCCTGGGCCTGGCTTGCAGCTAACCAGCTGTCCTCCGTGGTCACCACAAAGGAGTCCAGGTACAGCTTGCCATGGTGGAGCACAGCTCTCCCCTGAATCCATTGCTCTGCATGCACAAGGCACTTTTCTCTCTTGCCTCTTCGACTGAGTTTCAGTAGAAGCAGGAGACTTTACAGTTAAGTTCCCATCCTGGTGTTCAGCTAGGATTTCTTTGCCTATGAAATGTCTCCTCCACATCTCCTTTCTCAAAATTCTGCATATTATGTTATCAAGACGATGTGCTCTTGCCTAGCACTTGAAAGGCTGAGGCAGGAGGTTCACACCTGTGTGCGACACCAGTTTGAGTCTCACCTGGGTAACTTAAGTGGCAAGAGGCTACCTCAAAATAAGAAAAAAAATTAGGGATGTGGCTCAGTGTCAGTGCTGCCCCAGCCCTATCCCCAGTACAAGGAAGAAAGACGAAACATGCTCTTAGTTGGGTATAGTGGCCCAGGCCAATGGTCCCATCTTCATATGTCTGTAAATCTGCACCCTGGGAGGCTGAGGAAGGAGGAGCACAAGTTAGACCCAGCGAGATAACTTAGTGAGGATCCCTTGGGCTCACAAGTTTGAAACCAACTGGGACAGCCAGGCATGGTGGTTCATACATGTAATCCCAGCACTCAGGAGGTTGGGGTAGGAGGACTGCTGAGTTTTGAGGCCAGTGTGGGCTATATAATGAGGTCAAGGATCCATCTGAACTGTGTAGTGAGACCTCTCTGAAACAACACACAACAAAGAAGCATGACTTGCAGTACTAGCACCCTAAGCTTCAGAGTCAGAGTGTCTATAGGCTGCAGGGACTACTAGTCTGAGCCACTGCTTTTTTTTTTTTAAGAAATCTTGAAACAAAGAAATTAAACAAATTGTATAGTGAGTTAGGTGGTTGGGGAAAAGGTGCAGGAATCCACATCCTTTGGTTTCTAGTACCATCCTGAAAGTCACTCTGGCCTCCTAACATGAGTTAGCTCTGATGTGTTAGCAATTCATTTGCTTTTCCCAGGCTAAGATGGAGTTGAAGGGCAAGGCCCTAGGTTCAAGCCAGGCGTCCTGGGAAAACTGAATGCATTTGTCCCTTCCCTCAGTGCTACAGATGAAGCGTGGCGACTGCTCTCCACATACCTTGAAAGGCACAAGGTGCAGAATAATTTGTACCACCAGTGTGTGATCAACAAGCTCTTGTCCCACGGCGTGCCCCTGCCTAGCTGGCTTATCAACAGTTACAAGGTACGCAATGTCTTGAGTTGCAGAGATTAGGAACCTACCCTTACTGTCCTAAGTGATTCAGGGAAGCCAGGCATGGTGGCATAGGCCTCTAATCTCCAAACCCCAGGAGGCCGAGGAAGGAGGAACACAAGTCAGACCCAGCCCACATAACTTAGTGAGACCCTGCCTCATAATTTTTTTGAAAGAAAAGAAGGTGCTTGCTTGGCAAGTGCAAGGGCCTGAATTCAATCCCTGGTTCTGCAAAGAAAGAACAAACGGAAGGAAGGAAGGAAGGAAAAGAAAGAAATAGGGCAGCTGGCTTGGGGAAGCAGCTTATTGTAAATGCTATAAACTCAATTCACAGTGTCACCAAAAAATAATCAATAATTTAATGCAGTAATTAAAAACTACACCATGGCCGGGCATGGTGGCGCAGGCCTGTAATCCCAGCACTGGAGGCTGAGTCAGGAGGATTGTAGTGAGTTCGAGACCAGCCTGAGCTACAAAGTGAGCTTAAGGCCAGCCTGAACTGCATAGTGAGACCCTGTCTCAAAAAGACAAAAAAAAGAAAAGAAAAACTACACTATGGGGTGATAATGTGTGGGAACATGCTGGCTGATACTTTGGGCACCTCCTCATCATACCTAAGCTCACAGAAGAATTTTTTATTTCTACACAGTTGTGGGTAAAATTCCACAGGGTGGAACTGCATTTCCACCTGCTTGTGCTTATTGAACATGAGTTTCTGTCTAGAAAAACAAATATGTCCACAGGTCTCCTGTTCCTTGTTCTAAAATCCAGGGCAGCACATAGAGCTATTTTCTAATCCAACAGTGTTTCTCTCCATCAGTTTTGTTTCTCTCAATGAGTGTGTCCAAACTGAGTTTGTGCAGAATATGGTGGGGTGCACCTGTACGCCCAGCGTTGGGGAAACAGGCAGAAGGATCGCTGCAAGTACAAGGCCAGCCTGGGCCACACAGTGAGACCCTGTCAAAATAATAATAATAATAATAATAATAATAACTGAGTTCCTGGATCTCACATTAGTCTGGCTTTTGTTACCAAATTCTTGAGGTGCTGGCTTTATAATAGGCCTCTAGCTCACAGTTTGGGAGAGAGTCCAGGAGCTTGTGGCCCAGTTCCTTTGGCCCACTTAAGACCCTTCCTGTGTGTCTTGTAGTAGCAGGTCACACTATAGTGGGACAGGAAGCCAGCAAGTATACAGGGGTCAGGCCAACTCCTGGGAGCTGAGGCTCATTCCCAAGGGCAGAACAAGTCCCCTCAGAGCAGTGACCTAGGGCTTCACAGCAGGCCACACCTTACTGGCCCACCTCTCCCAATATCATGGCATTGAGGACCAGGCCTCCATGTGCTTGACCTCAAACTACCTCCAAGCTACCTGCAGCTCATCTGAACAGTGCATGGTGGGGATCTTTAAAATGGGCACTCCGGGGCTGGAGATATAGCTCAGCAGTCTAAGTGCCTGCCTGGCAAGCACAGGACCCAGGTTCAATCCTCGGTACTACATGCTGTGCCAGCCCCTGGAACCCCAGGTGGTCTGTGCCAGCCACTGAAGCCAGACATGGTGCCTGCCTCAATCCCAGCACTAGGGAGGCTGAGACAAGAGGATCACTATGAGTCTGCGCTGTGTAGTGAGACCTTGTACCAAGTGATTGATTGATTGATTGATTGATTGATTTAAAAGATAATAATAAAACAGACACTCCAGCCATCCAAGCACTCTCACAGTTGGGAGAATAATCCCAGCAATTGGGAAGCTGAGGCAAGAGGATTGCCATGAGTTTAAGGCTGTCTTGAACTGCTTAGTAAGATGCTGCCTCCGAAAGAAGTGAGTGTGTGCATGAGATGCCCTGTCATCCCAGCACACCAGTAGCTCAGTTGATGGCATCACAGTGATTTGGAGGTCAGACTACATAGAGAGATACTGTCTTAAAAACCCTCCACGGGGCCAGGCATGGTGGCACATGCCTGTAATCCCAGCACTCAGGAGGCTGAGGTAGGAGGATTGTTGTGAGTTCGAGACCAGCCTGAGCCACAAAGTGAGTTTAAGGCCAGCCTGAATTGCATAGTGAGACCTTGTCTCAAAAAGACAAATAAATAAATAAATAAAAACCTCCACGCCACCAATATACATACTTTCTCTTCTTGGGTCCCCTCGCAGACTTCCAAGTTGTCTTGTTAAGAAGTAGGGCTGTATGTTTAATAAGGTCCTCACCCCACTGGCACACTGACATTTGAGATCTGTGCTGTCTGACCTGTTGTGGATGGAATTGAGAACGAGTCTGAAGGCTAAGTCGGAAAGGCTTTTCTTTGTTTGTTTGTTTTTTTTTTTTGTCTTTTTGAGACAGAGTCTCACTATGCAGTTCAGGCTGGCCTTAAGCTCACTTTGTAGCTCAGGCTGAGACAACAATCCTCCTGTCTCAGCCTCCCGAGTGCTGGGATTACGGAAAGGCTTTTCTGTTCTTGAGTTGGAATTAGGGGAAGCAGCAGCCTGGTGCTGGGAGCCTGATGGAGTCCCCACATGGGAGAGCTGTTAACATGGCTAGCACAGCCCCCTATATGAGGCCCCTGTGCCACTATCTGTCTCTCAGGCATCCTTTACACCCATCCTCCTGCGTTTCCCAAGCAGTGTGAAGACACTGTCTCTCAGCAGCCACTCACTGGGGAGACCTGCAGTGTCCCGCTCCTCGGGTCACTGAGCAGACAGCCTCGAGTGGCCTTGCTGAGTGAACAGCTCTTCCAGGGTGCAAGGAGTGTGAGGAGACCACGGCACATGTGAGGCAGATGCGGGGCTTGTCCGCTGCACTGGGGTAACAGGAGGCTGCACACCCCTGATCACTGGCTCCTCACAGAAAGTTGACGCTGCCGAGCTTCTCCGTCTCTACCTGAAGTATGACCTGTTGGAAGAGGCTGTAGACCTGGTCTCCGAATACGTGGATGCTGTGCTGGGAAAAGGACATCAGTACTTCGGTATTGAGGTGGGTACACGGCGGCGGCATTCTCCGATTCTGCATCCCTGCTCATGGGAGTAGGAGATTGTTCTTGGTTTTTTGGTACTGGGAATCAAGCAGGACCTTGCGCTTGTCAAGCAGGCACTGGGCCACTGAACTATGTCCCTGGCCCAGGAGCAGGAGGTTTGAAAGTACACTGAACCCACACTGCTGGATTCTGCTTTTGCCAGTCACCAGACAACTAAGTATTGCTAAGTATTAGCACTGCAGGGTTTAGATAAAGTGGGAATATACATATATATATTTGTGTGTGTGTGTAGGGTCTCACTATACAGCCCACACTCATAGTGATCCTCCTGATTTTTGCCTCCCTAGTGCTGGGATTACAGGCGTACGCCACCACGCCCAGACTCTATCCCCAGCTCAGCGCACCCAAAGGCGGGCCAGCATGGCATTTGGAACCAGGGATCAAACCCTGTACTTAAGCAAGTGCTTAGTCCACTGAGCTATGCCACTGGCCCTGAAAGTGGGAATGTATTTCGCTTTTCTCAATCAAAACAGTGTGATTT
>PVKA01018565.1:0-43646 GCA_004027165.1 Ctenomys sociabilis | reverse complement strand
ATTTTCTTTTTTTTTTTTTCTTTTCTTTTTTTTTTGTTTTGTTTTGTTTAGAGATTTCACTGCTTTCTTTGCTGCCCAGACAAGGTTTGGACTTGTCCTCCAGCCTCTGGTTCTCAAGCCTTGAGCTTACAGACATGAGCCACAACACCTGGCCAAATTTTCTTGAATTGGTTTCTTATTGGATAAGCTTTTATTTTATTTTCTTATATTTTAGGGAAGGGTCTAGGGGGTGTTCAGGGTCTCACTACTAGATGAGACTCATAGTGATTCTCTGGTTTGCAGCCTCCCAAGTGCTGGGATTACAGGTGCGGGCCACCACAACCAGTCTCAATCACCATCTCAGTGCACTCCGGGGGCTGGGCCAGCACAGCAGGCCCAGGATTGAACCCTGGGACCCTGGACCTGCTACAGGCTGGATAAGTTTTTAAAAACTCAAAACCTAGCTGGTTGTGATGGCACAAGCCTGAATTACAGGCCTGAGGCAAGAGGATCCCTGAGAATTTGAGGCCAGGCTGGGATACTCAGTGAGACCTTGCCTCAAAAAAAATTTTTTTTTAAACAGAAAAGGTATGATAATGCCTGCCTATAATCCTCACACTCAGGAGGATGAACCAGTGTGTTTGAGGCCAGCCTGAGCTATACACCAAGTTCAAACCCTAGCAGGACCCTCTCAAAAGCAACTTGAGGGTGAAAGAGATAGCTCAGGAGTCTAAGCACCTGCCTGGCAAGTGCAGGGTCCCAAGTTTGACCCCCAGTAACACATGCTATGCTGACCCCAAAACCAGGCTTGGTAGTGCATACCTGTAATCCCGGTGCTGGAGAGGCTGAGACAGGAGGATCTCTACAAGTTCTAACTGCATAACAAGATCCTGTATCAAAATAAATAAATAAAAACAACTTGAAACTGTACTATTTGGGGAAAATAATGATAGTTGTGGACTTTTTTAAAAAGTTCTTGGCCAGTCTCCAACCTGTTTTGTTTTTTTCCTATCCAGTCTGGTGTTTGAATCAGGGACTTGCAGGCTAGGCAAGGGACTCCAGTGCTGAGCCTCAAACAGCGATCTTCCTGCTTCAGTTTTTGAGGACCTAGGTTAATTCAATCATGTTCAGAAATGAAGGGCCAGAAGTTTTCTGCGATTACTTCTCCCCAAATTCTTTTTATGTCATTTGTATTGACTCCTTCATTCTCGTTGATACCAATTATTCTCACATTGTTCATCTTGGCATCATCTTGCAGGTGACGTATTATTTTTTCCTGCATTCTCGTTGTTTTTAAGAGATCGTTTCTCATCTTTTCACTAGCTGCACTGGCATCTTCAAGATCTGAAACTGTCTTTGCTTTCACTCGGACGGTTTTGTAGACTCGTGATTGATATTTTAGTTCTTCTATATCTCTTTGACTGTGTTTCATGCATTCTATTTCTTTTCTGTGTTGCTCATTCAAGGAATCCATCGTATTTCTGATCTCAATTTTTTTATCCATATCTTCTTTAGAGGTAGTTATTAATTCTTTTTCTGCAGTGTTTCTTCCAAGTTGGGTTTCCTCTGTATATTTCCAGACTTGTTTCTGTATTTCAGATGCTTTGATTTCAAAGAATTCTCTTTTTTCAAAGAATTCTTTTTTTATTTCAGAAATTATTTCTGCTTTGATTTCCTCATTACCTTTCTACTGTTGTGTCTTTGCTTCAGATGCTGTTAATTCATATGTTTCAGCTGGAATCTCTGCACTTGTTCTGGGTGAGCAGAACAATCCATGTTTTTCCACATGGATGACACAGACAAAGGATCTACAGACTAAGGTACAGGACTACAAAATAAACCCTGAGGGGACTTCACTAACTTCATAAGAAACAAAAAGTACATGTGTTGGTATATAGGTCTTGCTCTATCTAGGTCTTAACCATCCAGCAGAAAAGTATAAAAATGAGGTATACACCGCAGGGCCATAATAATAAGTTGAGCTGTAAATGGCTATGGCCGACAACTTCTTCAGATAACTCACTATTGTTGTGGAATGCTGGACTGTATTAGATTGTATCGTCGAGTTCAGGCACCTAAATTAGTTGAATGACAATGGAGTGCCCATCTTTGACAGGTGTAAACAAAGGAAAGGGTATAGAAAGGAAGAATCATGATGTGTGTGTATGGACAGTACAGTTGGGATAGATAACGCTGTGCTTCTATATAATTCTATGAGAGGCAAGATTTTCACTAATGGTGGTTGGACAGGATATTATGTCGGCTTCTAGTACTATGGACAACACTAGGAAAATAACAAGGTAGAAAGTATTAATTATTGAATCTTTGATGTAATTCAGGTATAAAAAATAAGATACGTAAACAACTACACTCTCTTAATTTACTGATAAGAGACATATGCTATAATAATGTCTGTAATATAATATGTATGCACTTTCTATGATACCAAAACATTATGAAAACAGTTTGCAGTGTATTAATTTATCAAATCCATCTTGTCAAGGTGTCTTAAAAAAAAAAACAATATTCAATGTATTAATTATTGAATCTGTTCTACTAATTTGATTTGAAACTGTCTCATTGCTATTTGTTTTTCAATAGAATAAATAAATAAATAAATAAATAAATGAAGAAGAAATGAAGGGCCAGCCAAATAGCTCAGCAGATTAAAGCACGGGCCGGAGTTCAATCCCTATACCTGCTGTGCTGGCCCTGCCCCCAGGTGCAAGGAGACTGTGATTTTTGCTGGCCCTGCCCCCAGGTGCAAGGAGACTGTGATTTTTGCGTGGTGGCAGCTCACACCTGTAATCCCAGCATGTGGGAGGCTGTAAACAGGAGAATCACTGTAAATCCTATCTACACAGTGAGATCCTGTAGGCCCTGTCCTAAAGTACAAAAAAGAAAGTGAAAGCAAAACAAGTATTTCCCTCCACCTGCTGTATCCCTGAAATCCTTGAATTTCAAGAATTCTACAGTAGCCTAGCATGATGCTACACACCTGTAATCCCAGCTACTCAGGAGGCTAAGGCAAGAGGATCACACATTCAAACCCAACCTCAGCAACTTAGTGAGAACCTGTCTGAAAAAATAAAAAGGACTGGGGATGCAGTTCAGTATAGTTTTTGGATTGAATGCCCCCTACTAGAGGGGGAAAAATCTACAGTGCCAGACATAAATGTACATTCTTCCAGGAAGCAGCTAATGTCTTAAACTCTTAAGTTAAATCTTAGAAATCCTTCTCTCCTTTAGTAACATACCATCCTTCCGAGATTTGATGGTAGCTAGGAATGATGGCTCAACACCTGTAATTCCATCAGTCATAGGAAGCTGAGGTAGGAGGCTGAAGTTTGAGGGTAGCTTGAGCTACATAGTGAGTCAAAGCCGTTCTGAATTACATAGACTCTGTCTTTAAAAAAAAAATCCTCCTTCTAAATATTAGATTCCTTAAAAACACAAGATTCTTTCACTGGGTGAAAAAGCTGCTTGGACCATACTTTTTTGAAAATACAGCTACCTGTTGCTTGTCTAGCATTTTCCACATGAGTTGTGGCTAGAGTTGTTGGTTTAAGGTGGTTCTTGAGGGGAGAGGAAGAAGCTCTTATAAAGAACAGGATTAAAGAGGTACCAGAATGAATTCAGGAATTACACAATCACACAAAGTATGAATCAGTCCCTGGAAGGGGGAATTTTATGTTAGTTGAGGAATCGGTGTCATGTTTCCTAGGAGCTGGGGGGATCTGAACTGTGTTGCTAATAAAACAGCTTGTGGCCGTGGAAGACGGTGAAATTGATGGAAACAAAGTCATCTTGGACTGGGCCAAACCTAAGGGCGAAGGGGGCTTTGGGGGCTGTGGAGGTGGCCAAGCTGGGGTGGCCGCAGAAGCGGCCGAGGTGGATTCGGAGGCAGAGGCCAGGGAGGCTCTGGAAGACGAGGTGGCTTCAGAGGAGGCCGGGGAGGAGGTGGAGACCACAGCCACAAGGAAAGAAGATGAAGTTCGAATAGTTCCTTCTGTCCCTGTCTGTACCTATTCATTGGAAAGAAAGGATTCTGGGGTTTTACTCCATTACCTGTCAATGACAGAGCCTTCTGAAGACATTCCAGGTGGTGTGCATCCTGTGGTCTGCTTGGGAGTGTATCGATTTCCAGAGAGGTGTACTCACATACCCTGTTGGTTTTGACTGGAGATTCATAAACTTTTTAAGTGATAGAGCTAACCCTGATCTGTGAGTTTTGAATTTATATTGTTTCATCCCATGTACAAAACCATTTTTTTCCTACAAAAAGAAACAGCTTGTGCCATTCTAAAATGTAGAAACATGAACTTAATCTGTGGCTACGAAGCAAGCATTTTGCTTTGTGTGGCAGTTTACCAACATATGAGGTCTTGTAAAGTGTGTTTTTATGAATTATGTCTTCAATGAAGATTTTGCTGCACTCTATTCTGTAGGTCAGACCCATAAGATACTCTGTCTATGAGCTAGCTGAGCTACCTTCTCAGTCTTTATATTTTTTGAGACAATCTCACCAAATTTCTCAGCTAGCCTTGAATGTGTGATCCTCCTGCCTCAGCCTCAAGAGAAGCAGGGATTACAAGCATGTGCCAACTGTGCCCAGTTTTGACAAAGAGTTTTGTTTATGAAATATTCCCGGGGCAAGAGAAGCCTCTGGAAAGTGGTTATCTGTCTTAGAAGGCTAATTAGTCATCTAGAAGTGACATTTCTCAACTGATGTGTCATTCTGACATTTTTTCTTTCTTCCTGCCACAGCGTGAGTGCATCTCTATCCACATTGGCTAGGCTGGTGTCCAGAATGGCAATGCCTGCTGGGAGCTCTACTGCCTGGAACTTGATATCCAGCCTGATGGCCGGATGCTAAGTGACAAGACCATTGGGAGTGGAGATGACTTTCTTCAGTGAGACGAGCGCTGGGAAATACGTGCCTAGGACCACATTTGTAGACCTAGAACCCACTGTCATTGGTGAGTAGACCTGAGATACCCATGGGATTTCCTAGGGTGCTGGGAATTGAGGTGTGGCCTGAGGGTTCTGTTGATGTCCCAGGCTTGAGCAGGTGCTCAGTAATGGGAGGTGGATGTCTTCTCTTCCAGATGAAGTGCACACCGGTACCTGCTGCCAGCTCTTCCACCCTGAGCAGCTCTTCCACCCTGAGCAGCTCATCACAGGCAAGGAAGATGCTGCCAATAACTATGCCCGTGGGTACTACACCATTGGCAAGGAGATCATCGACCTCATCTCAGAGCAAATTTGGAAACTGGTAAGCACAGCACTTGCAACATTTTAAACTGGAGATAGAGATTTTTCTTGCAGTGTTTTGTTTTTGCTTATTGAGACAGTATCTCACTTTGTAGGCCAAGCTGGCCTTAAACTCCTGAGTAGCCTAGGCTGGCTCTGAAGTCTCAGTGCTCCTGCCTCAGGCTCCCAAATGCTGAGATTACAAGCATGTGTCACCATTACTGGCCAAACTGAGAATCATTCCTTGCAATTAAAATGACACTTGGGGTGCTCTGTATATTAAGCAACCTTCTAAACCAGATGGTCCTGTATGCACAAAGGGTACATACTCTGCTGATTTGGGCAGCTGTGCTCATTCCTTCAGTGAGGACAATTTACCTGCTGTCAAAATGCAAACAGAATCCTTCACAATTTCATGACACTTGTGACCATTGAGCCTCCTTGCTTCTAGCTGAGACTTCACCCCCTTTTAGGTCACTTCAGTTACACTAAGTAGCTGCTCCTATGTATCGCTGGCTGATCAAACTTATTTTTAAAAACTCTGGGCCTGTGCCCTGTGTTAATGAAGCTTAGAGCTGGGACACGATCTCAGAGGTAGCACTTGCTGGCATGTGCAAGGCCCCCAGCCCGATAAAAGAAAGTTCAGGCCACAAGAAACCAGTGTAACTATGTACAAACAACTAAAAGCAGAGCCCTCCAACAAATCTGAAAGGGGAAAAGGACTCTAGAGCTTCCTTCAGGCAGAAACAGGTAGCAGCCATTGAAAGCTTGGAGTTTTGAAAAGCAGCTGCCGAAAGGCAGTGCCTGGGCTGTTATCAGGGCAGTGAGATGGCTCTGGCACACAGGCTCAGGCAACTTCTTTCGTGTCAGGATAGTTGGTAAATGTGGTGCTTGGATCATTTTGATTACGAGCTTAGCAATCCGATGTTTGGGGCAGTTTGTAAATAATTAGCCAGAAATCAAGGGCAAAGGACTGGTGGAGCATCTTGTCAGGAAAGTCATACCCTGAGCCCCACCACAGCTGGTCTGTTCTGAAAATAATGGCCTAGCATCATTCTTGGCTTCATATTTTCTTCACAGGCTTCCCAGAAAATTTGGGTTAATGGTTCTTACACCAGCAAATCAAGCTTCTGTGGCAAGCGATAACTTGGAAATCAGGGACCTGCTTTTTATTCTTTTCTTTTTTGTGGAACCGGGGATTGAACTCAGGCCCCTTGCACTTGCCAGGGGACCTGCTTTTAGAGGCAAATATAAAATGTCAGCTAGGGTTCAGAGGGGAATATCGCTGGATGCTAAAACAATTGAACTTGTCCTTGGGATTTTTACTGCATTCCCAGGATGCTTAAGGGATGTCATGATAGATGTTGGCCTGCCCTGCTTGTGAATCTCATGTGGTCACCGAATATGGATCCACAGGATATGTGCATTGGAGGACCAATAGAGACTGTTGACAAGTGTCTAAGCACCTTGGAGGATTGTCACCAGGATATTTTGTTTTTAAAGGTCAAAATCCACCAGTAGCCCAACACTTGGGAGACTGAGGCAGACGGTTGCCATGCGTTCAAGGCCAGCCTGGACTAAGTAGCAAGATTCTGTCATAGAACAACAACAAAAGTCATCTTTTGAGCAATAGCTTGTTAGTCAGATAGCCCAGTGGCAGGAAGTCTTATGGAATTCTGTTCGTAAATCACCTTGCCCAAATGTCACACCTACTGTAAGTCATTTGCAGCTTTTATCAGATATCTCAACACTAAAATTAACTCTTCTTTTACAAACTGAGCAGTGCACAGGTCTGCAGGGATTTCTGAATTTTCACAGCTTCGGTGGAGGCACTGGCTCTGGGTTCACCTCCCTGCTGATGGAGGGTCTCTCATTTGACTGTGACAAGAAGTCCAAGCTGGAGTTTTCAATTTACCCAGCCCCCAGATCTCCACAGCTATAGTAGAGTCCTACAGCTCTGTCCTCACCACCCACACCATCCTGGATCAATCTGATTGTAGTTTCCTGGTAGACAACGAGGCCATCTACGACATCTGTTGAAGAAACCTCGATATTCCGTGCCCCACCTACACTCACTTGAACCGCCTTGTTAGCCAGGTTGTGTCTTCTTCCATCACTGCATCCCTCAGATTTGATGGAGCCCTGAATGTGGATCTGAAAGAATTCAAGACCAACCTGGTGCCCTATCCCCACATCCACTTCCCTCTGACCACATATGCCCCTGTCATCTCTGTGCAGAAAGCCTACCAGTTTTCTGTAGCAGACATCACCAATGCCTGCTTTGAGCCAGCCAACCAGATGGTGAAGTGTGACCCTCATCATGGTAAATTCATGGCTTGCTGCCTGCTCTTCCATGGGGACGTGGTCCCCAAAGATGTCAGTGTTGCCATTGCTGCCATCAAGACCAAGCACAGTCCACAGTTTGTGGACTGGGGTCCCACTGGCTTCAAGGGGGGCGTTAATTGCCAGCCTCCCACCTTGGTGCCTGGTGGAGACCTGGCCAGGGTACAGTGGCCTGCGTGCATGCTGAGCAACACCACAGCCATTGCCGAGGCCCGGGCTCGCATAAACCACAAGTTTGATCTGATGTATGCCGAGCAGGCCTTTGTTCACTGGTATGTGGGTGAGGGGATGGAGGAAGGGGAGTTTTATGGGGCCCGGGAAGACATGGCTGCCCTGGAGAAGGATTATGAGGAGGTTGGAGCAGATACGGCTGAGGGAGAAGATGAGGATGAGGAATATTAATCTTTGCTATGATTTTGCATACTACTGTCTTACACATTTTTTTCTGTTTAGTGGAACTGTTTAAGCTCTAAACTGTCAATAAAAAATGTTTGCCTTTAAAATGTTAACCTGGGCCGGGCGTGGTGGCGCATGCCTGTAATCCCAGCACTCGGGAGGCTGAGGCAGGAGGATTGTCGTGAGTTCGAGACCAGCCTGAGCTACAAAGTGAGCTTAAGGCCAGCCTGAACTGCATAGTGAGACCCTGTCTCAAAAAGACAAAAAAAATAAATAAATAAATAAAATAAAATAAAATAAAATGTTAACCTGGCTTCTGAATCAAGGTAGATACTTGTCCCACTAAGATCAACTGAGGTGGTACAGGAACTGCCTGAGTTTTCTTTTACTATGAATTGAACTGAGGGCCTTTGGACTGAACTTCTTCCTCAACACTGTTTGATTTTTTTTCTTTAAATTTTGAGACAGGGTCTTGATTACTGGAGACTGAACCCAGGAGACACTAAGCTGTTTCCTAAGTTTTAGGGATTTTTTGTTTTTCTTTTTGAGACAAGGTTTCTCTATGCAGTTCAGGCTGCCTTCGAATTCACTTTGTAGCCCAAGCTAACCTTAAACCCATTGTGATCCTCCTGCCTCAGCCACCTGAGGGTTGGGAATATAGGGCTATATCTACCATAAATGCCTCTAAACCCTCTTTAATTTTTGTTTAAGACAGAGTCTTGCTATGTACTCCAGGCTGGCCTTGAACTCACTATGTAACCCAAGCTAGCCTCCAATTTGAAGTAATCTTCCTGCCTCAGGTTCCCCAGTGCTGGGATTAAAAGTGTATACCACCATGCCCAACTTTACCCTCTTTTTTTTTTTTTCTTAAATGAGACGTTTTTATTAAGTTGCCCAGGCTGGTCTTAAACTTCATTATCATCCTGCTTCAGCTTCCCAAGTAGCCGGAATTCCAAGTAGGCACTGTTATAGCTAGCCTCCTGATTATTCAATATTTCCGGTATCTGCAATCCTCTGCTCCCTGGTCTGTTTCAGTTTGAACTGTATTGATGAGTGGTGACAAGATTATTTGGTTAGATTGTTAACCAAAGATAATTAGTATTGACTCAAATACATTTGGTAAATGAACTAAAACATAGATGAAAATGGCTTGTAGATATTAAAGTACAGATTGTTATTCTCTAGGTGCTAGATGGGCTCCATATACTTTATTAATTATGTATGAAGGGCTTGTTAATATTGCTTACTCTAGACCTGCAGAATATCAAATACTGTACTCAAGGAGTTACTATTTAGAGAAGGTAAAAACGGCTTACAAAAGAACAAGAAATAGGCTGGGGAGTTAGCTTGGAGGTCTAACCACTCATCTGGCAGGTGCAAGGGCCCAGGTTCAATCCCTAGTACTGCATGCCATGCCAGCCCCAGAACCTTGGGCACATTGCACCGGCCACCAAAAATAGGTATGGTGGCGTATGCCTATAATCCCAGTGCAGGGGAGGCTATGACGGGAGAATCACTAGGAGTCTGAGCTGTGTAGTGAGACCCTGTACTGAAAAAGGATTTAAACAAACAAACAAAAAAAAAAACAAGTCACAGATTGATGTGGTATTTGTACTTGGCCCAATGTTATGGAGAGAATCTGAAGTAAGGAAAGTTGAATGTGTGTAGGAAAGACGGGAAAGCAGATTTCTCACATTTGAACCCACATTGAAACCCCTGGTGGAAGCAGTGGGCTTCTTGAGGACCCAGGGCTAATGGCATTCGTGTGGCTGGCCAGAGAGCTTCCTGATAGTAGCTGCAAAGTACCCGTGGTGAGGCCTGAAGTGTGATCGAGCAACGGTAAAGGACAGGGAGTGAAAGGAACGAGTTTTGGTGTGTGCTGCTCCCTGGATGGTAAGGGTACGGGGCTGAGAAGTGTTCACCCTCGCTCCATGACTTGCCGTGTTCCAGTGTTGCCTGTGCGCATCTCTTCCCCCCAGTGTCTTTTGCACCCCTCACCATCTAAGGGATGTAGCTGGGATGTAGCTCAGCACACTTTGGGTTGAAATATCACCAAAACGTTTAACTGTTTAAAAAAATCGTATTGAGAAGATGGCATAGCAAACTTCTGCAGCCTGAGGTCACCTATGTGCTCAAGACATTCTTCAGAGTGCTCATGTGAGAACATCTGGCTTTTAGTCATCGGGGTAAAGCAAGACCCTGCTGAGCCCCATCTCTAAGCACAAATTAACCTTGTGATCTCTCAGATGGGCCAGGCTGTTCTTGCAGCTGAGGGTAAGGTGCAGGGCTGGGATGAAAGCCAGAGGAGCTCCCAGAGTCATCCCCCAGCCCAGGAGATGTGTGAGGAGGAGCAGGTAAGTCTTGCAGCTAAAAGTGACACCTCACTACTCTATCTGTGTGTGTGCGTATGTGTAGTGTGTGTTTGTGACAGGGTATCCCTCTGTAGTTCAGGCTGGCCTTGAACACAAACAATCCTCCTGTTTCAGGGATTATAGGTATGTGCAACAAGTCCGGTTTCAGAAAATGATTTTTAAGCTTTTGTCTCACCACTAGTAGGATTCTTTCTTCAGTGCTGGGATTAAATACTTAGCCTCACACATGATAGGTGAACAGTGCACCACTGAGTCACACCCCCATTGCCCCAAAATTTTGTTAAATTAGGGTTTATAGAACATAAAATTTTCCAAATTATGCCTAAGGTTTGCCTATACTCACATATCAGTTTAATTATGGAAAGGGAATTCCTATCAATATAATCTTATCCATCACCTTTTTCTCTATGTGTACTCCTCTGCTTATTAAATGTCTCACTGGGGGCTGGGGGTGTAGCTCAACAGCATAGCACCTGATGGCAAACATGAGGCCCTGAGTTCAATTCCTGGTACCAAGGAAAAAAATCTCATCAGACTCACAGATATGTAACCCAGGAGTAAACTAATATAGACATGTCCTTGGTCAAGTGATCCAACTTACTATGATATCAATCATTTCTAGTCTTGACATTTCCTTCATTATTTTATTCTGTTTTTGATTTTGATTTTTGAGACAGGGCCTCACTATGTAGTACAGGCCTTACACTCACTACAGAGCCCAGACTGGCCTAGAACTCTCAGACATCCACCTGCCTCAACCTCCTGAGTGCTGGGGTCACAAGCATTTGCTACCACAACTGGCACACTCATAATTTTTGGAGCACATATTTAGTAGAGTCTCTGTGCTGGGCATCACAGGTATATACTTAGGTTTTGTGTCCCCCTTGGGTTATAGAGACACTGCTCGTGTACAACCATAATCTTAGGCAGTGTAAGCACATGCCAAGGAAGAGACTCACCTGCAGCAGCCACTTGTTTGTCTCTATCCCAGGGCAAACTTCATCCAAAGGTAATGTAATCTAATCAAGGTGATTCCATTCCTCTTGCCAGAGATTGGTTAAGGACCTTGCAAATGATGCGACTATGGAAATCAGAGGTGAGTAACATGTCCTGGCTCAGGCATACAAGGAAGACATTCTAGGGAAATTTTCCTCATTCTTGAAAAGGAATACAGAGAAAGGATTTTTCTCCCTTGCAACTTGTGGCCATTGTATGAATGGATGCTTGTTCAAGATGCCTGAACTACATAGGGAAACCGTGTTTCAGAAAGAAAAGAAAGAAAGAAAGAAAGAAAGAAAGAAAGAAAGAAAGAAAGAAAGAAAGAAAGAAAGAAAGAAAGAAAGAAAAAAGAAAGAAAGAAAGAAAGAAAGAAAGAAAGAAAGAAAGAAAGAAAGAAAGAAAGAAAGAAAGAAAGAAAGAAAGAAAGAAAGAAAGAACTTTTCTGGTATAAATCCGTGCTTCCCCTTGCCCCCTCAACCAAGCTGAGCACATATGCCTATAATCCCAGCCCTTGGCAAGCAGAAGCAGGATGATCGCCATGAGTTTGAGGGGGGCTACACACTCAGTTCAAGCCAGCCTGTGCTACGAAGCAGGACTTTGTCTCAAAAAAGTCCCCTCCCCAAAAAATTTAAATTTACAAAATCAACTTTCTTTGTATCTTGATGATGTGAAAAGATGCCTAAAGAATAGGCATGCATATTTTGGTCAGTGAAGGACCTATCACTCATGGTAAATCACTTAGCTTCTCTGATAAGTTTGATTAGTGGGAGTCTGACCCAACATCTATTCTCAATAGCCTGATAAACTCAAGTTTCCATGTCTATCAAGTTGAAGACCAGATCTGAATTGTGTAAACTACATTAAAATCATTGGTGGCCAGTTTCCATTCAGGTGCCTCTTCTTCAGCCTTATTCCTGTCTGTACACCATGGCCTAATGAAGGGCCTTACACGATATGTACCAGTAGCCATCCCTGCTGGTCTATAGTGGTTAGAGTTCAACACTTCCACTGTAACTGTTAGCAGAAGGAGAGGTCTTTCCTTTAACTGAAGACTTCAGGCCATTTTACAGTTTTACTTCCTATGTTCCCTATATTCAGTCTCATTCACTATTTTCTAAACATCCCCTTTCAGGTCTCAGTATTTTTGAATACTCTATAATAGTCTTTCCTTGCCTTTGCAAATATTCATTCTACTGCCTAGTACTGTGTGCATATGTTTGTGTGTGTGTGTGTGTGTGTGTGTGTGTGTGTGTGTGTGTGTTGCTGGAGGCTAAATGCAAGGGATGCTAGGTAAGTCTCTACACTATTCATTCATGGCCAGTTTTTCATTAGACACTGTAAGGAGGATGGAGTCATATGGAAAGGGAGAATGGAGGTTGGATGAGATTAGGGGTTATTTAAAGTTATTAAAAAGGTATTTAAAGTTGTTTATGTTAGTTACAAACCCACACAATCAACCAAGCCAGGCAGTCTGACAAGAGTAGATTTATTGGGGTCATCAAGCAGCCTGGCTCTCTAGCAGATAAAGACAGCAACAAACAAGGCAAAGCACAGGGCTTTAAGGGGTTGAGGGGGTTCAGGGCTGGAACAGCTGAGGGAGAGCTAATCTTGGCAGGGCTACCTGTTCTGCAGGAGACCTTTGAATGTTCACAAAGGAGAGTTTCTGTGGTTGCTTACCCAGGTCAAAGTCAGGTGGACCTGTTCTATGGTTTTGAGCTTGGCTCTGCACAGGGCCAAGGGGGAGAGAGTTTAGGGGCAGGGTGCCTGGGAAACCAAGAGGAAGAGTGTTTGGGACAGGGTGCCTGGGAAACTGAGTCCTGACCTATCATTCCAGATTCTATTTGATAGAAAAAATGTGAAGAAATCATCCGACTACTTCCTGCTGACCAGGGGTATTGTGGGCCGAAAATCTGGAGATCAGGGTGAGGAGTTGTGGTTGTTGAAGGGTCTTGTTGGAGTAAGGCCTGGTAGGAGTAATCTGAGAGAAGCATTTGGTTAAAATTGTGGGCTGGTGACAGTATTGCAGATGAGGGAAATTAAGCATGGAGCTATTGGGCTGGGGAGATGGCTCAGTGGAATAAGTGCTTCCTTGGCAAATACAAGGGCCTGAGTTCAATCCCTGGTTCTGCCAGAGATTGGAAAAAAAAAAAAAAAAAAAAAAAGCATTATTTTCTTATGCAGGGGGCTATCATGAACATAACAGTAAGCCCTGAGAGGATCCCTAAAAGGGAAGCAAACCAAAGGAAGATGAAGTTTTACATATAGAGGTGTCACACAGAAACAACTGTGTGTCCATTTTAATTCTAGTGCGATTTTTAAAAAACACAAAATGCAACATCCTAAACAAGCATTTCACTTCTGCTTAGTTTGCTACAACTAGTAGACCAGACTTTAGAAACTGCATAACAAGAGCTGGCCAAATAGCTCAGTGGATTAAAGCACTTGCAAACAAGCATAGGGGCCTGCCTTACCCCCAAGGCACACTGAGATTGCAATTGAGACTGGGCATGGTGACTAGCACCTGTATGGGCATGGTGGCTCTCGCCTATAATCCCAGCTCTTGGGAGGCTGTAAACAGGTGGACCACTACAAGTCCAATCTAGTAGTGAGACACTGAGCAGCCTGTAGACCTTCCCTAAAATACAAAAAAATAACAAAATAAAATCAGAGTGCACTCAAATGTATTTCTGGCCAGTTTAAATTATGATGACCTATTTAAGTTTGTACTTATGAGAGACTAGTCAGAACTTTTGTAGGTCAATTAGAAGAGATCTCTTATAAGAAGAATTTGAATAACATAAAAACCTCTTATATTTATAGTCACCAAGTTTGAGGAGGAGAAAGCAAAGTGAGTAGAGTATAAGGATTAGCCACAATACAGCAGAGGAGCACTGACAAGATAAGATAAAATTAGTAAATGTGAAAGAGAGATGAGATGTGGAAGGGAGAGGATAAGAGTAGAGGAATATCTCCTAGGTTCCTGACCTGTGTAACAGGAATTGTGGTCAGAGGGCAAAAGTTATTAGCTCTATGAATCTAAAACATCATCCATTTCCTGTCTTCTTTTAGGAGTTACCCCCTCCATTCTGAGGCTATTCTATGATCTGGCTGTCTTACACCCCTTACTACCAATAATCATCCATGCCTGAAAAAGACAACTTGAAGGTGGGGAGAACACTTCCCAAAGGTGGGAAGAAGGTTGAGGCAGAAGGACTGCAAGTCAGTTGAAGAGCCTCTCATGAATGGAGTTAACTGTGTTCCAGCTACACTAAGCCTGACCACTTCATCAGGTTGTGAGATCCAGATGAACAAATTATGTTTTGTTCTCAGTAGATTCATTCCTTCCAACCTGCTCCACCAGTTTGGAAGCAGTTACTCATCTTCAGAGCATGTTTTCTTTAAAGGTCTGGAATGGTATCCTCAAAGCCTGGCCTGTGCTGTGGTTAGAGTCAAGTTTGGGGCTCCAGGCATCCTCCAACATCACTGGGGCAGCAGGAGGTCCAGCTCTTCTCATAATGCTGCCACATGGCCCAGTAGAGGAGCCAGCCCTAGCCAGTACTGAGACTTCAAGAGAACAAGGTGGTACCCCTTGTGGCCCAGACTCTTGGAACCAGACTCTACAGCCTCATAAAGTCTTCTCCTACCCTTTTCTAGTTACTCTCTGGTCTCAAGTTGGCTGATCCAGCTGGTCAGTTTTTTCTTTGCCAAAAAATAGTTCCACAGCTAGGCTTTCTTCTGGCCCTATCTCCAAACCCCTTCACTTGCTTCCACTTAGATGAACCAATCAGGAGCTTGGTGACTGTTCCAAACTAGGGAACTGCAGTAAAAGCCCCAGATATTTGGGAAGAAATCAAAGAAGGTAGAGGCGACCATGAAGAGTTCTCGGGATGGTGAGTCACAGGGATCCTGCAGGAAATAAGGGAGCTGGGAGAGAGGAGAATAGTTAGGGGTCCTGGGCAAAAGGACAGGATCTAGGTGTCTGGAAGTGGCAGCCAGAAAGAAGGGTCTGACAAAAGCTAGGGGATTCTGGGAAAATGGCTTAGGCTGAAGGTGGAAGTATCGGAGATGTTAGGCCCATGCTCCAGAACTGGTGGACTTCGATCCCCGATCCTGTGGAGAACCACCTGAGCAACTCTTCTTGAAAGAAGAGCGATTGTCTCCATTTTAACTGAGACTGACCCCCTTTCTTATATTGATAAGTACAGAGCTGTCTAGGACTTCTCTTTATCTTTTCAATTGGGCTTAAGCAATGTGTATTGGTCTAGCTGAGATACTGGTGATGGTCTTTGAAAATGGCATGTGTGTTTCCCTGGTAGCCTACACCTGCTGCTCTTTAATGTGAGCCAGCCGAGACAGGATGAAGAGCCAGTGGTCCATGATGCCAGCTAGGATCCAGCCTCGAGGTAGAGGCTCTGACTTCTTGGGGCTTGGAGGATTACATCAGAACTGAAGTACCAGACCCCCGAAACATTAGATACTATATCAATAGCATAATGGAGATTACTTTCTCCGCATATCCTCTCTTCATATGGCAGAGGTAAATGTAGGCCACTTACCTAGCTCAGCTCACAGTACTCACCTACTTCCCACAATTCTCAGTCATTCCTCCTTAAGTCACTCTTCCACTGAATAAAACCCAGGTGTGGCCCTGGGTCAGCCTCTGGGTTCTGCAAAACCATCTTTGTGACTGGACTTAGGGCCCCTTGGCTCCCCAATAATTATAAATGTTTCAGAGTCTTTATTTTTGCCATGAGGTGCACTGGGAGTGGTAGATTGGAATTAACTTAGTGGGATTCCAGTAACATACCTTTGGGATTACAAATATTAACTTTTTGGACTGAGACAAGAATTGGTACTCATACATGATCCTATTCTGCTGTCTTCCCATCTCATTGTAACTGCCAAGACCATCATCCAAACCACAAAGGCTCCCTTCCTTGAGTGTTACTCCTTACACCAAGCAAGATCCTACTGCGCTCTCAGAGATGCCTGCCTTTCCTCACAGTCCAGCCAAGCACACAGGACCATGACAGCAGTAATGGGGGCAGTTATGGGTTCTCAACACAGAAACCAGATCTGAGTCCAAATTAAAATTTAAATATGAGCCTTTCTTATTACCAGCCCAGGACCACTTGACCATACTCAGGAGAGGACAAACGGCCAGGAGCCTTAGTAGTATAGAGGTTTTAAAGGTGGAAACTGCATCCTGTTTGACAAATAAATTTGTCATTTAACGTAGAACAGTACCTTTAGGGACAGCATGACCATTACTCAGCAGACATTTTTTCAGGGAGCATTGTTTTCTGGAAACTGTCAGTCTACTGATGATTTATCAATGGTACAACAAGCCTGCTTGCAGTCTTACAAGGAAGCAGGGTCACAGAAAGTTGAGCAGAGTAATTTTTTACATTTGGTTTTACATTAACTCGTCACAGTCCCCACTGGTTTTTGTGCATGATTCAAATTCTTGATTCATTTAGTTTATCAAATGATTGGTTGGTGAGGAGAACCCTAATAACACTCAAAAAGGAATTTTTTTATATGCCCCGAGGGGGATAGTTTTACATCTCCAGCTCTAGCAGAAGAAGCCCCCATCTTCAGTGGCATCCCCATGAGTATGATAGCTGTTTGTGCTATCGTCCCTGGGGGTCAGTGTTTCTAACCACACTGTCTTTTCTTTTTTTTTTTTTTTTTTTTTTTTTTGTCTTTTTGAGACAGGGTCTCACCATGCAGTTCAGGCTGGCCTTAAGCTCACTTTGTAGCTCAGGCTGGTCTCGAACTCACAATAATCCTCCTGCCTCAGCCTCCCGAGTGCTGGGATTACAGGCGTGCGCCACCACGCCCAGCTCACACTGTCTTTTCCACAGCCATTGCTCCACTCCCCACCCTGTACTCCATCTATTACCATATTGCTTCCATCTGCAATCAGGATGAGGTCGGGGTCTCAGGGTGGTGCGTCCTGCCGGTCAGGTCTTGCAGAATAAATAGCCTCATGGTCTCCACATACTCTTGCTCTGGGGGTTCCAACGACATTGGAAGGAGGGACACAGGATTAATGGCCTATACAGTCTCAAGAGTTAGATGTGAGTCTTTAAGGAGGGCTGCCTGGTACTGGGCCAGCCTAGTGCTAAAAAGCCACTTTTTACTAGGACCCTACAACAGTGTCTCCACCAGTGGGGCATGAATATGCTCAACTTCTGTCCCAGAGTTAATTTGTCAGCCTCTTTTACTAATACAGCAGCTGCTTCAGTGGCTTGTAAGCATGCTGGCCACTCAGTAGCCACATTGTCCAGTCTTTGGGCAGATAGGCCACAGAACACTTCCATAGCCCTATGGTCTGAATTAAGACTCTCCTTTCAACTCCTTTTTTTTATGAACAAACAGCTGAAAGGACTCAGTGATGTCTGATAGGGTCAGAGCTGGAGCCCTTAAGAGTTTCTTGTTTAATCCTTCAATGCTTTTGTTGTTCTGAACTTTAATCCAAGTGGGAGGCTATTGCCTCCTTTCAGGGTTTTATTTAAGGGTTTAGCAACAGAGGCAAAAAGTGAAACCTAAAAGCAACAAAAACCCACCATTTCCAGGAACTCCCATAACTCTTTTTGGTCCTGGGCTCCTCTAGCTAACAACAAATCATTTACATACTGTAACAGAGAAAACTTAGGATCGTTATTACCAAAAAGCACCAGATTCTTTGATAAAACTTTTCCAAGAACAGTAAAGTGAATATTGAATCCTTGGAATATCATGTCCACATCATTGGCACTTGTATCCCCCAACTTCTGGATCCTCCTGTTAAAGGCAAACAATTGCTGGAAGTAGTTGCCAAGGGAATACAAAAGAATCTATCTTTAAATCTACCAGATCCAGTTAGATGGGAGCAGACTTAATACCTTAAATATAAGGTATAACCAGAGAACTGTTATTTCTTTTGTCAACTATGGACATTTCTTTCTTTTTTTTTTTTTTAGAACTGGGGATTGAACTCAGGCTCTTGTGCTTGCCAGGCAAGTGCTTATTCTACTAAGCTATCTCCCTGGCCCCCTACCATGCACATTTCAGTGGTTAAATCCATGTAGAGTGTTAAAAGTTATACTTTTACAGTGAACATTATATATATATACATATACATAGTTAAATATCACTTAGACCAGCTGGTAACTCAGGAAAAACATGCTTTAGACGGCCAGGGAGATGGCTCAGTGGAATAAGTGCTTCCCTGCAAGTGCAAAGGCCTGAGTTCAATCCCTGGTTCTACAAAAAAAAAAAAAAAAAAGAAAGAAAAGATGTTTTAGAGTCTACATTTAAAGCTTAGATAACAACATATAAATCTATGAAAAATACAAAGATCAAATATCTTTACAAAACCAGAGTGCACTCAAATATATTTCTGGCTAGGTTAAATTATGATGAAACACTTTTTCCTGCCTATATTTTTATTTTATACTTCCTCTAGTATGAAACAGTAACTTATTCCTGCAGACTCCACTTCTTCAGTTTGCAACAGATAACCAGAAGAAGCATAGACTAGGGGAGGGGACTCAGAATCCCCTCCTTGTGGCCACAGCAAGAGAACAGCTACTAATGAGGCTGGAGGGGGGGCGTGCAGGGAAAGGTGAGCAGCAAACCTCCCTAAAGAGGCTAGGACAGGTAAGGGCCCGAGAGTTGAGCTAGTGAGCTCTGTGAGCTATTGTTACCCTGCCATCAGCTCAACAATGAGAGAAGGGATACAGAGAGGGAGAGAAAATCCAGAAGACAGAGCAAGAGCAGCAGCTACAGCACCCATGGCTGAAGCTCCACTGGGCACCACAGCACCCAGGATGAGACAATAAAAATCCTAAAAGCATTCTCCACATTCACCTTGGGACCCATCAAATGTCCAAATCCTGCAGCCCAGGACAGATGGTTTGCTCTGTAGTGTTCCAGCCATAACAAAGATCCCAGCAGTGTTCCCTCTTGATCCACACAGTAGAAGCCCAAGATAATGTAATTTGACACAGCAGCAACAACCACAATGCAATAGGGCTACTGAGCTAGGTCTGCGCCCTTCTGCATTTCCAGGTAGACTGTCACAAAAGGCAAGAAGGAAAAGAAGAACAGAACTAATACCATTGCCCTTGCCCTGGCACAAGCACAGCTGGGGATGCAGGTGCACTGGGGACAGAGATCAAACAATTCAGATAAACAAACAAATGGGCAACAACATCCTGGGAAATTTTGGTTTCCTTTCTTTTTTTTTTTTCTTTACTTTGCTAATTGAGACTCTTGGCTGGATTTCAAACCAAAACAAACTGCCAACATTCCCATAAATTCTCTGGTAAGGTAACACAGCATTCCCCCTGCAACAAATTTAAAACAAACAAGGAAAACAAATCTCATGGGGCCTCCAGCCTGAGATGAATACAGGAATATTTATCTATGAGAAAACAGACTCTCAGTAAGAGAAACAATGGGTCAGTAGTGTCTCAGGAATTCTCATCTGAGAGAGACTGATATAAATTTCACATCTGGAAGTTAGGGCCCATCAACACAACCTTTGAGAGAAGAACAAAAGCCAATCAAATCTAATCTAAGTCAGAGTAAGTTCTGTTCCCACACTGTAGCTATCCATTCCTTCAACCACTTTGGGACAGTTAGCTGAAATCAGTAGTTTCAATAAGAAGAGAAAGAGGAGTGACATCCAACAGTAGCAAATCTTGGACATTTTCAGACTTGTCTCCAGAGAAAATGGCTGCCTGAACTGCACCATAAGTAACAGCCTCATCAAGATTGATGCTCTTATTCAATTCTTTTCCACTGAAGAAGTCTTGCAGAAGCTTCTGGATATTGGGGATACAGGTAGAACCACCCCTCAGGACAAGGTCATGGATCTGAGACTTATCCAGTTTAGCATCTTGAAGAGCCTTCTCCATAGGGTCCAGAGTGCCATGGCACAGGTCAGCGTCCAGCTCTTCAAACCAAGCACAAGTAATGGAGGTAAAGTAGATTCCTTCATAGAGGGAATCAATCTCAATACTGGCTTGGGTGCTGGAAGAGAGAGTTCTCTTAGCTCGCTCACATGCAGTACAAAGGTGGCAGGCAGCTCTTTTGATATCACTGATGTCCTTCTTTTGCTTGCACTTGAATTCGGCAATGACATGATTGACCATTTGATTGTCAAAATCTTCTCCACCTAAGTGGATGTCTCCAGCTGTAGATTTCACTTCAACCTACCGGGGTATTCAATTTAAATAACATTTAAATATGAGCCTTTTATTGCCGGACCCAGGACCAGTGCACTTGATCATACACTAAGAGAGGACAAATGGCCAGGAGACTTAGAAGTATAGAGGTTTTAGAGGTAGAAACCATATCCTGTTTGACAAACAAATTTGTCATTTAATGCAGACTGCGTGAACATTACTCAGCATACATTTTTTTCTGGGAGCACTGTTTACTGGGAACTCTCAGTCTATTATTAACAGTACATCGAGCCTCGGAAGCAGGGTCACAGAAAGTTGAGCAGAGTAATTTTTTACATTTAGTTTTATATTAACTCATCACAGGGACCTGCTGCATAAAGCATACTTACTAGAACTTTTTTTTTTTTTTTGGCAGAACCGGGGAATGAACTCAGGCCCTTGCATTGCCAGGGCAGCATGAGCATACTTACTAGGAAGCAGCACACACCAGCAATGCACCCCAGCACTGAATACCAGATTTTTCTCTCTTTTTTTTCCCCTACACTTCACCCCTACAATCTGATGCAGAAGCCACAGCTCAATATGCAATTTACCATTGTTGACTCAGCAGGGACAGGTCAGAAGCCAGGCACCAAGGCTGATGGGACCACTAAGCTCACTGAGCTTCAGAATTCCTGGGAGGAGCTCTTGCCTAGCCCTTTGAAACAAAATGCAAGGCTTGGGCCCCTCCACAGACAGGTGCCTACTGGAAGCTTCTAGCTGAGTGAAAGTGGGAATGGCTGGTGGGGCTTGGGGGCACTTTGCTTCCTTGATTTTCTGTTTACTGGAAGAGTTCTGGTAGCTGTAAGCCGGGCGTGGTGGCGCAGGCCTGTAATCCCAGCACTCGGGAGGCTGAGGCAGGAGGATTGTTGTGAGTTCGAGACCAACCTGAGCTACAAAGTGAGCTTCAGGCCAACCTGAACTGCATAGTGAAACCTGTCTCAAAAAGACAAAAAAAAAAAAAAAAAAAAAAAAAAAAAGAGTTCTGGTAGCTGGGTGTACCGGTGTACATCTGCAATCCCAGTATGCTGAGAGGCTGAGGCAGTACAATTGCAGGTTTAAGCCCAGGCTAAACAATTTATCGAGATCCTGTATCAAAATAAAAAATAAAAAGGGGTGGGGATGTGTGAAGGGCCCTGAGTTCAATCTCCTGTACTGAAAATTTAAAGAAAAAGACCTAGTTCTGTTCCTGGAAAGCTCTAAGAAGCTAACTTTCTCCTCTCCAGCAAAATGTTGTCCCTCTGAAGGCTTTCCAGCTCTTGTTCTCCTCATTCTTTGCAGAACTTAGTTATTTGCAAAATCTACCCATACTTTAGATTAAGTCTATTACCTTTCAGTGGTTTAATAATAGGTGCTTTGTTTTCTTCATCACAACTTTAGAGTAGTGTTACAAACTGGACAGAAGGCCCTAATCCTAGATACTCAAGAGGCTGAGGCATGGGAAGCAGAAATTCAAGGCCAGCATAAGCTATTTAGTGGATCCTCTCTCAATTTTTTTCTTTCAAA
This sequence comes from Ctenomys sociabilis, assembly GCA_004027165.1. Taxonomy (NCBI): domain Eukaryota; kingdom Metazoa; phylum Chordata; class Mammalia; order Rodentia; family Ctenomyidae; genus Ctenomys; species Ctenomys sociabilis. The sequence continues at coordinate 21,580 of PVKA01018565.1, read as the reverse complement.
GTTGGGGATATAATTCAGTGATAGGCCTAGCATGTGCCAGCCCCTGTATTTAGTCCCCTATGCAAGAAAAAGGGGGTGGGGGGGGAATGATGGTACCATGCCTGTAATCCCAGCACTCAGGAGGCTGAGGCAGGAGAAGTACAGCAAATTGAATGACCAGCCTGGACTACATAGTGAAACCCTGTCTCAAAAAAAAAAAAAAAAGAAAGGAAGGAAAAAGTCATACCTGAAGCTCTGCAACCACTTGGTGAGCTGGTTCAGTTAAATGAGTCTCTTTTGCTCACTTCTGTCCCTCAGGTGACTGTGCCAGACTCTGAGGTCCCTTAGCTTTCCCTTCCTGTTCATTGTCACCTTTTCCTCTTTAACCTTCAGAAGCTCCAGGGCCCACAGAACTTGTGGCTGACCCTGCAGTCCTGGTCACCATCGTGTCAGGTGAGGATGTGAAGAGCTGTGCAATAGGATGCCAGTCTAGGCTGGCTCAGAGGGTACTGGTTTGGGGGAGCCTGGGAGGTGCCATCTGGCAGGACTAGGTAATGAGACCAAAAATGAGGTCCGGGTGGACTGGGCTGAGAACAGAACCCTGAGCTATGCTAATTATCTTGGTTGGAATCCTAGGGTGATTGGGCCTCTGCATACTTGGCCCCCAGACCACCATCCACAAACCAGGCCTTGTCAGGGCTTTCTGCTTCTCAAAACCAAAAAGATCCAGACCCCGAAGTCAGCCTTGTGCCCCCAGGCTCAAGGCTCAGGTGAGTGCCCTGGAGGGGCTGATAGTCAGCGTTTCTGGGAGATTCCAGGGATAAAGCAGTACCCTTAGATCCAAGGGGTTCTGTCACAGGGGTATGGGCTTGGTGGTGAGGCCTGTAGATTTTTTTTTTCTCTTTTTGAGACAGGGTCTCATTATGCAGTTCAGGCTGGCCTTAAGCTCACTTTGTAGCTCAGGCTGGTCTTGAACTCACAACAATCCTCCTGCCTCAGCCTCCCGAGTGCTGGGATTACAGGCCTGCGCCACCACGCCCGGCTTGAGGCCTGTAGATTTAGAGCTTCGACTCTGCTTTTCTCTCTTGCTCCTATCAATCAGGTTCCACCTCAGGATTTTCCTTTCACCCTTCTACCTGCCCTAGTTTACAGGAGCTCAGAAGAGAGACAGGTCACAGCAACCAGTAAGGAGAGGATGTGGAAAAGGTCATGTGAGAAAGAATGAACCATTACCCAAGGCTAGGGCCCCAGATCTAGGGCCTTCTAGTAGCTTTAGGACTCCCCAAGAGAAAAAATCTGTGGCTTCCCAGGTTGTGTCCTTGAAATATGGTTCAGACCTTCATGATCAAGCTTCAGAGTGAAGGAAAAAGAGAGCTGACCTCAACTGTGGCAGGAAGTTTCTTTCACCTATACCATGGGCTGTGGCAATCAATGGGATTTGGCCTTTACCACTGTTAGCTGCAGACTTGTCCTACCATCTCTGAGCTTTGGCCCCTTTACCTGGGAAAAGAGAATGCTTGTACCATCATGAGAAGCTTCTGTGAGAGTGAAGTGAAACGATGTGTGTACAGAGCTCCGCACCTGCCCACCTGCTGGTACTCAGAGAATTCTATGGTTCTTATCATCATCAGGACTTCAGTGGCTGGCCTAGGACTGCTCCTGGAAAGCCCTGTGCAGCCTGGTGTGTTTCCTGCAGCAGAAAACAGGACAAGAGAAAGCTCAGCAGGATTTTGAGGGTGAGAGTGGGGTGAGAAAATGGGGAGGCCAGGAGGCTAGAGCCACAGGAGGGCTGGGAGCATCGGTAGGGCACCTGCCTAGCTCTTGAAGTACCCTGGGCTTGACCCCAGCATTACAAAATGAATGGGTACATTGGAAAAGAAAACAGCTAGTCATGGTAGTGCATTCCTGGAATCTCAGTACTTGGGAGGCTGAGGCAGGGGGATCATCCCAAGTTCAGCCTGGAACCCTGTCTCAAAACAAGCAGACAAGCAGGAGTCCAGGGCTTAGCACAGTGGTAGAGCATTTACCTGGCATGTGCAAGACCCTGGATTCAATGCCCATCACTGCAAAAGAATGAAGAAAGAAGGAGAAGATAAGGAGGTAGAAGAGGGTGAGGATGAGGAGGATGTGGAAGAGAAAAATAAAAATCCAATGACCATCTTCTGAAAAAAAAAAAAAAAAAGCAAAAACACATGGATGGGTGGGAGAAGGAGGTCAGAAAGAGATCTTCTGGCTTTTGGATAAGCCAGAAGTTGGCCAGCTGTACTTGTATCTCCATTTTTGCCCTCTTCCTGTCACTTCTGCAAGATTTATCTTGCATTTGCTGTTCTGTCCCCTAAGGGCCCTCCTAGGTCTAGCCCAGTGCGTACCCCTTTAGGAGAAATCAGAGAGACAGGTACATCCTGGGATGAGATGAGAGCCTCCTGGAATGGGGATGGGATGCACAGGAAATGTTTAGGGGAACTTAGGATTGTTATGGAGCCAGGCAGTCTCGGTCCTTGGATGTTATGGGGTCTAGATTTGCTACACATAAACTCAAGCCCTCTGCAAAGAGGGACTGACCTCTCTTTACCAGGTAGCTAGGGCCTGGAGAGGTCACAGATTGGCAAAATTTATCACCATCAAGTCAGTGCAAGGACTGAGACATATCTGATACCGGCCAACCAAAAGCATTCACCCCTTCATTCCACAAGTAGTTACTGGCTAGCTGTGGAGTAAAACTACTGTTCTAGGCTTTGAACAAGAATGTCCCAAAAAGATAAATTTAAAAATGTGAAATGCAAAAGCTGTCAGATGGTGATACATTCTCTGTTGGGGGTGGGGGGGGGACAAAAGGCTCTGAAGGGAACTGGACATGACAGTTATCACAATGTAATGTCCATTTGGCAAGGGATTCACCCAGAAGATGACATTTAAGTAAAGATCAGGAGTAGAGGGCCTGAGCCATGCATTTATCTAGGGGAGAACATTCTAGACCAAAAGAACTGCAGACACAAAGGCCTGAGAAAAAATGTCCCTAGTGTGTTTGTAGCTCAACAAGAAACTAGTGACATTGAAGCTGAGTGAGGAGGACAATTGGGGGAAAGCTTACAGCAGTAGCAGAATCGGATTGAGTAAGGATTTAAATTTGCACAACTCCTTGGTTCTTTTCACTTGGAATGAGTGGGAAGCCAAGAGGGGGTGACAAGGCGGGGGTTGTGCTGATTTGACTTCATTCTTAAGAACCATACTGGCTGCCACAGTAACACAGGAAGGGGGAAGAGATCACTTTTTGGCTCAGTTACTTTTCTCTCATTGCTGGGACAAAAACCCGACACCCAAAATTAAGGAAGGAAAGGTTTATCTAGCTCAAACTTAGTGGACATTTCAGTTCATACTCAGCTGGCTCCAAGGCAGAGAGGCACACAGCAGAGCGCAGCTGTTCATGGTAGCAGAAAACAGCAAGGAGCGAAGGGAGGGCCAGCAGCTGTGGCAGCTAATGAGCCTCTCTCCCTCCCTTATATTGTAAAGCAGATTGCCCACCCCAGGGCAGGTGTAGCATTCACACTCATAATCCTGGCATTGGACCTTGAATTAATCACAAACTCTAGAAACCCAGCCATGACCACATGAGGCTTGGGGGATGGGGGGACACCTAGATACAAATCATATTCTTTCACTCTTTCTTCAGTGTTAGAGGGGAATGAAAATCCTGACCTGAAAGGTACCTAAATGAGTTTGTGTTCTCTAAAACTGAAGAATAAATTTCAGGAACAAACGGAGGTTAAGAGCATAATATTTATTAGGAAAAAAAGAAAACTTCTGTCTAACAGAGGGACAGAAGAGGGATCTAAACATGTTACCATGGGAAGCTACTATTCCCAGGGATTTTTATAAAGTAAAATCATGTGGTGAGGTGGGTTTAAGGTGGAGAACAGGAGAATTCCCACTTAGGTGGGCATGACATGGAAAAGAGAACTATGGTCAAGCAATGAGATTACAAGCACCATTGCTCAGATAAAAGAGATTAAATCCAGGATGAAATGGGGAAGTGAGTCAGGTAGCAAGCAAGCATGCATACAGAACAAGACTTTGTCTGGTAGCTGGTAGCAGTCAGATTAGTAACTCTTCCTGGCTTCAAGGTGATGATCAATCCTGGATGCTTATCTTCAGGGAGGTGAGCATTTGTTCGATCTTAGGTCTTTAGGTCTGGCCCACAGCAGGGGCCTCTGTCCCTTTTACAGTTGTAAGGTATCTTGTCTTCTATGCTATCTCTTTCAAAGGCCTGGCCCTGTCTGACTGCCTATAATATTTCTATCTAATGCAGCTGCCTACAACAACAGGATGCCTGTGACTCCCACCTCTTGGCCTCTGCAGCCCATATCTGGCTATGTGATACTGATACAGGGAGAAAAACTGTTCTCAGGTGGGTGACCTCCAAATGATACAGGGAACATCCAAATGACATAGGGAAAAACAATCTCTGGACCTGACCTGTGTGAGTTCGTGTTCTCTAAAACCGAAGAATGAATTTTAGGAACAAACAGAGGTTATGAGTAGAATAGATTCATTGAGGGAAAGAAAGCTCTTGTCCAAGAGAGGGACAGGAGGGGGGCCTGAGCAGGTAGTTCCCCAGGAAGTTGTCACTTCTAGGGACTTTTATAGAGCAAAACCATGTGATGAGGCGGGTCTAAGGTGATGAAGACATGGGAACTCACTTAGGTAGACAAGAGGTGGGACAAAACTATAGTCAACCAGTAGGACTACAAGCACCATTGCTCAGGTAAAATTGATCAAGCTCAGGAACAAATAGGGTAGTGAGTCACGTAGCAAGCGGGCATGAATGTAGAACAGGACTTTATCAGGTAGCCATCCAGCAGTGGTCAGATTAATGATTTTTTGCTCTCCTTCAGGTTGATGATCAATCTCAGATGCCAATCTTTAGGGAGGTTGGCATTTGTTCGATCTTTGGTCTTTAGGTCTGGCTCGTGGCAGGAGCATCTGTCCCTCCCAGAGTTGCAAGATATCTTATCTCCTGTATTATCTCTTTTGAGGGCCTGGCGCTGCCTGACTACCTAAAAATATTTCTATCTAACTCCACTGCCTGCAACAATACTACTTTGTAACACACCCATCACCCTGCGCACAGCTAGGTGTGTACCTTCCCCTCCTATCCTAGCTCTGATTTGTATTGAAAACTCCTATGGTATGGGCAAGAATGGAACAATCTGGCTGGAGAACAACGGTGGGCCCGGGTTTTGCACCTGCTCACCACTACCTCTCCCTAGACTTCCTATTCTTTGTTGTGGCTCTTGCCATTTGACCTAAAACCCAGTTCATTCCATCCATTCCCAGAGTTCAGAAAGAAAGGTCAGGGGAGGTATCTGGCCTGGACCCAGACTGGAGGAAGGAAGGAAACAACAGGGTACACAGAGAGTTTAAGACAGAGGCAAGGGGAGGCTACCTCCATCTGTGGGTTACTGGGCCTTCCCAACACTTCATTTCTGTCACAGGCCCAATAGTTGAGCAGCCTCACTCTTCAGTCCTCTGCCAAAGAGCCTGCTCTGCTTTGAGTAGGTATTACAAGCTTGTCCATCCTGAGGTTCCTTGTGCTGTTCCCTTGACCTAGAAATCTTGGATGGCTGAAGCATGTATGTTCTCTGGAGATGCCACCTACCTTTCCACACTTCTCTGCTGCCCTTCTGCTCTTAAGACTAGGGCCTGTCAGTTAGGGATTTAGATCTCTTAGCTAGAGGCTCAGATTACCTTCCCACCGCAGACGGTTTCCTCACCTGCCATCTGTGGAGCCCCAGGCTTCCAACACCAACAGCTCAGCACAGGAATGGGGACTCCTTGTGCTCTGAACCCTCCCAGGCTCTGAGTCGCAGGTATTATCCACTAGAAGTGACCTCGTCAGAGGTCTTATGCCCTTGGTATGCCTGATTCGTGTTCCTCCCTCAGCCAAGTGGGATTCTGGATTGTGTGGTATGTGTCCCTTGATGAGTGGGATTCTGGATTGTGTGGTGTGTGTATGAGCCTGAGGGAGCCTTGGCCAGGTGTCTGTCTCCTGCAAGTGCTTCCCCTTTCAGAATCCCTAACCTTCCTTCCTGGGCTGTGATGCGAGTGGTGTGGTGTTGAGTCTTGAATCACCCACCACAAGCTGCCAAAGCCAGAGTGAGCCCCTGGCACCCAGGTGGAGGGCAGGGTGGACATCACCATCTCCTTCAGCCTTCCACACCCATCTGGGTTCTTGCTGCCTCTAAAAGTTCTGCACAGACTCCAAGCTTATACCTTACATACTCTCAGCTTATACCCACGGTTTGGCATTATCAGAGCCCAGAGAAAACCTGAATCTACAATATGATGAACAAGGGTCAGGATACAGAGAAGATAGGTGAATTGCTGAAGAAAGTGTGTAGGAGTCCCTACCTGGTTCTCATCTTGGCCCAAGAAGTCTAAACTTATAATCCCAAAAATGCATTATTGGAATTACACCAAGTTAATTAATTACAATCTACCACTCCCAGTGCAACCCACAGGGAAAACTAAGACACTAAAACATATATATATATATATATATATATATATATATATATATATATATATATATATATATGAGCCAAGGTGCCCTAAGTCCAGCCAAAAAGCCAAAAAGATGGTTTCTGAAACAAAGAGAGTGACCCAGGGCCCACACCTGGGTTTTATTCAACTGAGAAAGAGGAGAGGCTTAAGGAAGAGAAGTGTTGGAAGTAGGTGAGTACTGCAAGTTGGGCTAGGTAGGTGGCCTGCATTTACCTCTGCCATATGCAGTGAGGATATGCAGAGAAAATAATTTGCATTGTGCTGTTGAGATAGTATCTAATGTTTTGGGGGTCTGCTTCTTTGGCTCTGATGTGTAATTTTTCAAGCCCCAGGAAGTCATAGCCTCTATCTCAAGGCTCAATCCCAGCCAACAGTGTGAAGCATTGGCTGTTCATCCTGTCTCAACCTGGCTTATATCGGAGAGAGTATGGGTTATTGAGGAAATACATATGCCATCTTCAAAGATTAACACCAGCACCTCAGCTAGACCAATGTACATCACTTAAGGCCAATTGAAAGGATACAGAAAAGTCCTTGCCAGCTCTGTACATATCAACAAAAGGAAATAAGGTCAGGTTCAACCAAAATGAAGAAAATCACTCTTCTTTCAAAGACAGCTGCTCAGGTGGTCCTCCACAAAGTGGGCTCACAAACAGAAAACAAAACAAGATGGAAGAGAAAAGATGGAAATTCACCTCTCCTTGACCAAACAGAACACTGAATAGCATGGTGAATGGTTTAACAGATATTTGTTGGCCTGAACAAGAAAAAGCAAATTTCCTGCTCCCAGCTCCAGCCCCAGGTTTAGGGGTGCAAAGAGAGGATGTATGTGTGCTTGGGTGTGTATGTTGTGTGTGTGTGTGAGAAAGACAGACACAAGAGCTTCAAGCAGCAAGCATGAAATTGACAGAAAAGCAGAGAAAGAGCCACAGAGAAGTCAAAAGCCAGCCAGATAGAGAGGCAGAGCAAAGCTGCAGAGACTGACAGCCCCACATGGGAAAAGGGAGAGACTGAGATGGGGAGAGAGAGACAGGAGCCAAGACAGGCTGACAGACCCAGAGAGAAATGTAAATGGCACGCTGCAGAGACTCCCACATCTGTGTTCAGACCCAAATGTGACATCAAATGTGGGGAAGAAAAGTGGGGCAGTTCTGCCAGTTGAGTGATCGTCTAGGCCTCTGCACTGTGGTAGCATGCTGGGAGTGTGGAGGTGGCCACAGGAATCCTGGCCTTGTGTGTCACTTGATGTGTCGGATTCTGGGTTATGTGGGGTGTGTGTGTGTGTGTGTGTGTGTGTGTGTGTGTGATGTTTGAAGAGAGGTATTTGTATTTATCCTCCTCTTACTCCCTATGTTTGGGACCACAAATGCCATTTCTCCTATATCGGGACTGAAAAGCAAGCATCTTCTGGGAAGAAAGGGACTCCAAGACAGCTCTAGTCTCACTCGCCCTAGTTCCAGAGGCTTCTAGCCCCAGAAGCCTCTGCCCAGGCCACCTCTCCAAGTGTCTGCTCTTAGACAAAACCTTGGAAAGCTACACCTTACATAATGGGTGTTGGGTTAGTTATGCAAGTTAATATAACTGAAATGCAGATTGGATGCTAAGTACTTTCCTGTGACTGCTTTCTGGGTGACCAAGAAGGAAGGCCACCTTTGACTTACCAGGGTCTGGATAGAAAATTACTGGCTGTGTCTTCCTGAGGACTCAGGCCTGAGGTTTGGAGAAGGGACTGTAGACTGATGAAAGTGGGGACATTTGGAGACCATAAGGATTAGCAATAGTGAAGGCCTCTTAGCGACAAGGGTGCACCAGGAGTGTGACGTAGTGGAATATGCTGTATAAAGTGGAGCATAAGGCACCCCAGGGCATGATTGTTGCGCAGAAGATTATTTTCTCCTCTGGTTCCTGCACCACTTCCCTGTACTCTGTTCCCATAGTGGTTTGGGGAGACCAAGCTCCCTGAGACCGGGTCTGTGTCTGGGTTAGAAGTCCCTAAGTGGCTGAAAGGATTGGAACAGAACAGATTGGCAGTCAGTAAGGGAGGACTTCCTGCTCCAACCACAATACAAATTTTAAGGTCTTTATTGTCATTTGTCTTCCTAGGGTAATGTGGTGGAGGCCTGTGTTGGCCCCACACATGTCTAATTCCAGATCTGCTTTCCAAGGTTGGATGATAGATGAATTAGAGAAAACAGGCCTGACTCACACCAGCCTCCCCTACCTGAGCCTCAGGCCCCATACATCCCTAGTGCTGCCACCCCTCCTTTTTTCTCTGTCCTCCTGACTCCTCCACTGAATAAAGGCCCTTTTTGCCCAGTCCTACTCACCATCTCATTCATCCTATCCCCAGCAACCTTTTTTGAGCCCCAGACCTCAGCTCCTTTCAGGTCCCAGGCCTCTTCTCTAGACTGGAGCTTCACCTCTCCTCCTATGCGTAGCCCAGCCTCAGCAGTGACAATCACGGCTGCCAGCAGCCAGCTTTGGCAGGTGTGGTTGGGGGAGGAGGCTTGGCTTACAGGGAGTCTGCTCGATAATTTATTCATGTTCTGTTGCTCTTTCCCCATCCCCTGCAATGAAGGTGCCAGGTCACAGGTCCTTATTGCTTCCCTTGCAGCTGTCACATTTATCCCAAGGAGGGACTTGAATAGGACTAAGACCAGCAGGTGCTCCGGAGGCCAGAAGGCAAGAGGGAATGCTGAGACCCAGGCTGGGATCCAGGACAATATACCCAACGCTCTCCTGGTAGCCAAACTGGGAGTCTTGCAGTGGTGGTGTGCTTAAGAATAGAATTAGAAGGCCAGGGAGATAGCTCATAGAATAAACATTTGCCTGGCAAGTGTGGGATCCTGAGTTCAATACCCAGTACCACAAAAAAAAAAAAAAAAAAAGAATTAGGTAAAGAATGGTGTGCAACAGGACAAAGTGGCCATGAGTATCAAAAAAATAAAAAAGAAATGCCTGCCCCACAAGTGCAAGGTCCTGAGTTTGATCCCTGGTACCAAAAATAAATAAAATAAGGCCATTGACATAGGGGCAGTGTTATAGGGATAGCTGAGGATCACTTTAACAGTGCCCTAAGTGCTCCCATTTGAGAACACACCTAATCTGAATTCTGCATTAATCTCTCCCTTGATTGTGTATGAATTCTGCCCTTGATCCTAAAGGATACAGTAGACTTCTCTCAAATCCTAAAATGAGTCTTACTCCCATGACCATATCCTAAGTGGACAGCATTTCCATCTGCCCCAGAACCCAAGATATCCTTAGACTTTCCCCCAGGTGTGTGTCGGAGTTCTGAGGACCAGAGTTTTGATTAGTTATGTGATTTGCATGTGATGTGTATCTTCTGCAGAAGTTTTCCTGTTAAAATTTTATAAAGTCTAGCAGAGAGATCCCAGCTCCTTGAAGGTTTTCCTCTTTGTTCCACCTTTTTAAAAAATTTTCTATTGTATTTTTTAGACAGAGACCTGTTATATAATTCAGGCCTTGAACTCAGTTTTATAACCCAGATTGGCCTCTAACTCACAACAATCCTCCTGCCTCAGCTTCCTTAATGCATACTGAGATTACATGTCCAACTCTCTTACACTTCTTGTGATTGACCCAGATCTCATCAATGAAAGAAAGCGGCTGAGAAGATAAGCAATGAAGAGCTCATGAAAGAGAAGACTGTGGTAGTGTGACTTGCCTCAATTACTTGCTCAACCTTCCTCATCTGTAAGAAGAGAGCAGCCAGCTGGCTGGTATTCCATGAAGATCTAAGGAAGCATTCCCCCTCCACCCTCCCATCTCCTCGCCCCTTCACACCCTCACCCTCACATTCTCTTTCCTCCTCCAGAACCAGCCCCAGTGTGGTTCGCCCCCACTGCTCTTATACTCTGGCTTTCAGTTTCTTACTGAAGGTCATATATAGCCAGAAGTACCCTGAGTTACCTGGTACCAAAAAAGAGAACTTGGTCCATTTGAGAAACCATTGGATTGCATGGAAAGGAAAATAATAGCACTGGTTATTGTATTTTAGAGCTTTTAACATGCATCTTCCCAGGCCTACTGTGCCAGTCCCACCCCTGGGGTGCACTGAGAGGGCAACTGAGACTGGGCATGGTGGTGCACACCTGTAATCGCAGCTCTTGGGAGGCTGTAAACAGGTGGATCACTACAAGTCCAATCTAGTAGTGAGACCCTGAATGCCCTGTAGACCCTCCCCTAAAATAAAAAAACAAAAGTTTGCTACAGAGAACTGTTCAGTTAGAGGAGAAAGAAGCACAGAAAACAAGGGAACAGAAAATGAAACGAGCTAGAGGAACATTTATTTGTTCAAGCACTTGAAATCAGTTGGCCTTTTCTCATCTAGGATGGGTACTGTGGCTTGTGTCTAGTTGTCCCCCCAAAGCCTCATGTAAGTTATGGGGCAGATGCGGCTGGAGGAGTAACAAGTGGCTTGAGGGGCGGGGCCAGAGAGGCGCAAACCATCAAACTGGCTAGCCTGTGTTTTCTCAGAGGTGTGGAAGGGGGTCATCCTGGACTCAGCAGTGCCCCAGCCTCTCCTCCAGGGTCTTGTAACCTCCAGTAACTGTGAGCAAATAAACCTTTCCTTCCCTCATTTTGAGTGTCCTCCCAGCAAGGAGAGAAGAGTAACTAAGACAATGGGGTCACAGTGACGGCCCAAGAACTACTGTAGGTACACCTTTGCCTCCTTGTGGCGCTTATGTGTAAAGGCCAAAGCCAGGGTGCAATGTCAGGCCCAGGGCCTTCCACTCAGCCAATGCGCCTAGTCCAGTAGCTATTGGCAGCCTTAGGCTCAAGGGTTTGCATTAGCGGCCTCTGGGCTAAGAATGTCTCCCAGCACCGCAGAGAGTGAGTGGAGGCTGTTTCCAAGGCTCCTGTCAGACCAGAGAGCGCTGATTTCTTCTGGCCCGGTCCTCACCTCCTTTTCCACTTCCCTTTGCGCCCTCCTCGTCCCACCGAGCTCACACTCTGAGCCTCTGAGTAATGAAATGCGGCTGTTGGCTGCACAAACAGCTGTCAGATCCTCCGGGAGGAGGATAACGGAAGCTACGCTGGAGATCGACAGGGGAGGGGAGGGGGCAGGGCGAGCCGAGAGAAGAGCACAGACTAGCGAGAGCCAGGAGTGAGGGCCAAGCACAAAGTTTCAGGGTTTAGCAAAGTGAGATACGCGCGGGATGCTTTCTCTAAGCAGCAGACAGACCGGTCCCACAGCCATCGCACGCGGAGAAGACCTGACCCCGCACTCCTAGACCCCCACCCTGGATGGACTTCAGGGAGCGCCACGTGCAGCGCCTCGGACCCGGCAGTCTGCCCGGTACATCCTCTCCCCACCACCACATTTTCCATCCTTTCCACACTCCCTCCTGCAAGGCCGGCTGTCTGTTGGTTCGCCAATCGGCCCGCAATTAGGTAGCCACATAAAGAGCAGCTTCTGGTGGATGAAGGTCCTGGCAGATCGAAAATATGGAGGTCAGCGCGAGCACCCGCAATACATCTCGCTCCCCAGGCCGCACAATCACCGGCTGCCTTTCATCCATCTGGCCCAAGACAGTGTGAGACCGGGGCTGCAGCTTAGATGCCCAGGGCAGTGAGGGCCGACCCGCAAGCGCGCCTGAGTTCAATCCCCGGTTCCACCAAACGCCCCCCGAAAAACAAACAAACAAACAAAACATCTGGCCAGGACAGGACAGCGGGATCCAAGGCGCCTGGAGAAGGGAGAAAAAAGGATCTGGGCCTCAGGCGACCCTGAGCGGACTGACGGTGCTTTCTGGTGCGGAAGCAGGGTCTGGGGCGCCTTCTGCTGGGAGACTGGAGAGAAGGGAATGCCTTAGGGTCTCCTACCTGAGCGAGTGGAACTAGGCCCAGCACCACCCCACTTAGGGGAACTTGTGGGTCTGTAGCCCAGTGCACTTCCTGTTGGAACAGAATGACACTTCGATTCTAACCTGATCTCTTGATCGAAAGGCAACCCATACACATCCAATCAAGAGGAGTTCCAACGGGCCAGGGAGATGGCTCAGTAGAATAAGCACTTCCCTGGCAAGTAGAAGGGCCTGAGTTCAATCCTCAGTTCTGCAGAAGGAAAAAAAAAAGTGTAGTAAGAGGAGTTTCAAGTCCGTGTGAACCAGGGTGGAGTCTAAAGGAAGTTCAAGGAGTCTGGGTTTTAATGTGGATTCTTTGGTGCTTGCTCCCGGCTGACAAGTCAACAACTCAGATGAAGCCAGGCTCTCACAGCCCAGTCCCAAGAGCCCTCCTGGAGGGAGGTAGAGGTAGGTAGCAGTGATGAACTGGCACAGGCAGGGTCCCAAAGGCATAAACTCTTTGCTAGCGTTAAGCAATTAAAGTGTGAAAGGGTATAAAACTAGACTCTTGGGTATGAGCTGAGAGGAAATTTGTGACTGTTCAGACAGAATTAATGCTTGTGGCAGGGACTACTAGGTGTTTACAGCCGTTGGGACATTGGTCATGTGCCAGGAATGTATCAGCCTGATTTTGTCAGTGGGTTCATAAGCCCAGAGTGTCTGAGGATGAGCCACTAGCCCTCTTCCCAGTTTGCTGTCAGTTCTGTCTCCATTTCTGGAGGAAATGGCAGTGCAGGTAGTGACAGGTGAGGCATAGGACTGGGACATAAGTTAACTGTGAGAACACTGGTCAAGATAACTGTTTCTTTCTACCACTTCCACTGCCATCTCTTCCCAAGCATCGAAAATAGTGGGTTTCTCTCTCCTCTTAAAGATCCAGTTGTGAAATCTCGGGGTGGGAGAGTGATTACACAGAGTTCTTCATAGCAGAACACAGTCCCCAATATAAGACGTGATCCCAGACCATCTGGTCTCCAGAGAGAAAATACATATTGAACAGTCAGAACCCTGACCTTTTGGACTTCAGATTCAGTTAGTTTCTGGTTATAATTCCTCCTCCTGAATCATCCTCACTTTCTTCATCTGGCTTTGCTTCCACTCTTCTTTCTCAAACCATTAAGAAGTTAAGCCTGGTCACATTCTCAGTTCTAAATTTCCTGGGCCTATAGAACAGAGGTGAAACAACTCTAGGCCTTTGACTTTTGTTTTACTTAGTTGTTTACTTAGTGAGTTTCCCTCTGCTTTTGCTCTGACAGCTCAATTACGCTTGGACTCCATATCTTTGTCTCTTCTCCCTATCTGCATGCTTGCATGTTTTCACTTTTAGAGATCTCTTCCAATTTTGTGTCTCAACATTTTGGAGAAATCTTTGTTCCTTTTGGACTCTGCCTTCTAGGAATAACCAGTGTAACAATGATGCCCATAAGGATTGCGGCTCAGGGTACAGGGGCCCAGAGAACAGGAAGGTGAAAAGCGAGATCAGCCACAGGCTGAGGTAGCAATCAGATTTTCGCATGAGTCTCTGTACTCTTACCCAACCCAGTTGCAGGTTAATACACCACCGCACCTCCCTCAGCCCTCAGCCCCTGACCCCCCTCCCGTGCTCAACTTGTCAGATCTCCCCATCTGCCACTCCGCACCAGTTTATAGAACAATTTTGAGGAAATGATCTTGGCCGAGTGACAGCGCGTGAATTGTGACAACACGAGGGAAGGTGGAGAGCGCCCTAGGGTGGGAGCCGATGGGCAGGAGGGTCTTTCTCGCGCCCGCCTCCCGCGGGCTCTCCTCCTGGTCCCCTCCCATCCCCCTCTTCGATCTTCCTCCAGTTCCTCTTCTCCCAAGGCCCCCACGCCCCACTCCCGTGCGCTCTCCCTCGCCCACTTCGCCCTCTCCCCTCCGCCCTCCACCTATTTCTGAATCTTTTCCTCGTGCTTACAGGGCCCTCGGACCCAGGCTAAGCCTGCATAGCCCGCTTCTCGCGCTCCCGGATCCTCACAGGCACAGCCGAGCAACGAGCTCTGAGCCCCTCCACTGTTCCGCGACGCCAGCACAACTAGGCCCTCCGGGTCCCTCCCAGAAGCCAGCTGCGCCCCGACGGGCACTGGCCCTGCCCCCTCCCGCCGCCCGGCGCCATCCTGGTACCATCCCGCACCCGCGCTCGGCAGTGGATCTGTCCCGGGAGGCTTAGCCCGTGCAGTGTGGGCCCAGCTAGGTCTCATTCCGGCGCAGCGCCCTGACCCCGGGCCCCAGCGCGGCTGGAGCGTCGCTCTGCGACCCCTCCCCGTCTGGGCGGGGTCGGAGCCTCTCTTCCTCCCCACAGGGGACAGGGCGAAGACGGGAGAAACAGATGAGCGGACCCAACCGAAGCCCCCTGGGCTCACCCGCGCTCAGTCTTGCAGTGAAGGAAAGTGAGCCCCGGGCAGCGGCGTGATTTAGCCAAGGTCACGCCCTGAGCCCTGGATTAGAGCCCCGGACAAAGCAAGCGGAGGCGTGGAGTCCGCTCACCGAGGGTCAGAGCCAGGGAGTGAGACAGACTCGATGGGGCTCCCCTCCCAGCCCCTCCCCATCGTGTCGGCGGGCGCCTCAGCCGTAGGAACTGGAAGTGGGACAATCCGAAGCCTCCTGGAAGGGACACCAAGCGGGGACACTGACGGCGCCGTCTCCCATTAGTAGAGATACGAAGAGGCGATCAAAATCTTTTTTACACTTAATTTCAGATCCACTGCTGGGAGGGCGGCCCTGCTCCTGCCAGGCACCCTCCAGGTAGGAACCGCTCTGGGATGCTGCGGCGGAGCCCGGAGACCTGAGGAGTTTGGGACTCTGCCCGCCTCACGCTTCCCAGCTCACGCTCCGTGCTCGACAGCACCACCTGGCGGTCGCAGTGCCACCTGCAGGAGGCGCGCCGGGCCCCCGGGTAGGAGGTCTGTGGCTGGAGGCGCTGTGAAGCCTGCCCGGAGCGCGGCTCCCTGAGGGCGCAGTCTAAAGAGGCTGAGGGGAAGTGAAGGGGCCTGAGCCGGCGAGTCCTGACTTACGTGACAGAGCAGACACGGAGAGGCGAGGTCCACTTGGATGAGATGGGACCCGAGGACGGGCGCCTTTTGACCCCAGGTGAAGGGAAGCCTGCTCCCGGGTCTGGGCTGCTCTCCCGCGGAGGGCCGGGTCGGCAAGCTCGGTGGGCTCCGAGGCTCTGGCGGGCCACGTGGAGGCGGCGTCCCCAGCCTGCCCCGAAAGGGGTTGAGCCGTGAGTGGTGAGGTCCAGATCAAGGCGCTTTCCAGAATGTTTAAGCAGAGGAAATTCAGGATGCCTTTCTAGTTTGACTTGCGGCCCTTGCAGGGCCGGTAGGGATGGGAAGGCTGGAAAGGGGGACCAAAAGCTGGGTTAGGTGACAGAGCAGCCCTGGAAGCCTTAAGCCCTGAGGTGGAATGGGGCTTGTTCAAAATGTTTGCAAACCTCAGAAAAAGGATCCTGCTGAGCTTTCCCTATTGCTTCCCCCAAAGCCAGTGTCCGAGGAGAGGCTTGAATTGTAAACTCCCTATGCTGAGTTGTATTTCTCAAATGAAGGACTTTAAATTTTTTTTCCTTAATCTGAATTCGGTATACGAGTAAAGAAAGAACTGAGGAGGGGGAAAAGAGCCTGGGACAACTAGCTTTGGACTTGACTTTTATTAGAAAGGGAAATGGCTACTGTGTTGGGACTTGAATAAAGTCTTAAAATTATAATTCTTCCCCAATATCTTAGTGTCTAAGGATAGCTCTGGGGATATACTGGCCATAGTTCTCACAGAGGACCCTGAGTTTTCAGCACCTTGAGCAATGTCTTGTTCTGTGACTCCTACCCTAGACTATGGCTAAGGGGCTCCTGGTGACCTATGTTCTCTAGGCCCTGGGGAGCCCTGTCAGCCTCCACCATCTACAGCCATGCCCTGCTGTGGATGCTTACCCTAGTGATATAGGGGAATGAAAGGTACCAAACTGAAGCCTGAGCCGGTTGTCTCTTTTTAACTCAGGCCTTTGCACTTGCCAGGGAAGCCCTTATTCCACAGAGCCATCGCCTGGACCTTCCAGGGACTTTTATAGAGTAAAAGCTTGTGGTGAGGTAAGTCTAATGTAGAAACCATGGGAACTCCTTTAGGTGAGCATGAGGTGGGACAAAACTATTGTCAACCAATGAGAGTACAAGCACCATTGCCCATGTGAAAGTGATTAAATCCAGAACCGAATGGGAAGGTGAGTCACATAGCAAGTGGGCACCAATATAGAACAGGAGTTTATCCAGTAGCCAACTGGTAGCAGTTTGGTTAGTGACTCTTCCCAGCTTCCTCAAGGTGATGATCAATCCCAGATGCTTATCTTTATGTAGGTAAGTATTTGTTCAATCTTTGGTCTTTTTTTTTTAGCCAATAGTAGATTATAGCAATTTACTTAACTTATATTTCAAGCCTGTGATTTCTATTTATTATCAGCCAAAACAATCTGTACAGAAAATCCAAAGGCAATCGCACAGCATAAAATGGAAAATGTGCAAATACACTTTAAAATGCAAGTTACTGGATACCATTTGTGAGTTAATGGCTACACCTGCAAGGTAAAACTTTATGGCAATTAAGGATTCCACTCATTCTACATAACTTAATCTTCTGCATGTTTAGCCAATGCAAATGTACAAGGCACAATTTATTGTTGATGCTCCGATATGTCATACATCCCCAGATTCTTTATTTGAAGAAGTTAAAATAACAATGTCCAGGTTTATATTTTATTGTTTAATGAGACATCAGGTGATTTCTAACGCTTCATAAAGTATTACACTTATAACATATACATGATCATATATATAAACTTCCCTGAACTTAAAAGGAGAAAGCAAAGATCCTTGCTATTCTATATTAAAAACAAACCCATATGACACATAGGAAACTTTCCATAATCCAAAGGGAGGCCATGTTCTTTTTTTTTATGAGCAGAATAGATTTATTGAGGGAGAGAAAGCTCCTGTCTGAGAGGGACAGGAGGGGGGCCCGAGTGGGTAGTTCCCCCAGAAGCTGTCTCTTCCAGGAGGCCACGTTCTTATTAACAAAGGTTCCCATTACAGTATTTCATGACAGTTATTTTAAAAATTCATACTTATGTACCACCTGTTTTGGTCAATCTTTACAAAACAACATTGAAATAGACAATTTTCTTCTTCAAGGTAAAGACAATGCCTAATATAGAATCTTTTGAGATTGCTCAGTGGAAGGTTTACTCAAATAAAGTTTGCTTCCTTTAAAGAGATTACTACACAGGGAAAAAGAAAACTGTTACAAATCAGTAAGAGCACTGGTTATAACACAATTTAAATACTTTCTAAACCAATCACAGCAGTGCTCTTTGTTGTCTAAAGGCTGAAGTCTGGTTGTCATACGTCTGGGTCTCACTACTAGATTGTACTTTGTTGTTTTATTGCCCATCCCTGAGAGTACAGATTCTATCATTTACAATTTAATAAAGAAAGTAAACTTTACATTAAGAATGTTTAAATATTGAACATGACCTACTGAAATTAAAGAAGTTTACAGAAAATTTTGGCCAAGAAGGCTAAACCAAAGACAGCAAGTTTACTATATGTATTCTTTCTTTCATAGACATTTATGCCTTTCTTGGATGGCATTCACATCATTTCCAGTAGGCTCTTACCACAGAGAATACATCTCTTTCCAGAGTTCCTTTAAGTTTCATACTGTACTTTCTTCTGTCACCTGTTAAATGCTCCCAATAACAGAAATTATAAAATAATGGGTAATGAGAAAATGAGCAATATGTGAACAGCATAAAGATTAGAAATTACTCAGTAAAAAGCATTAAACATTGACCTACAAATTCTTAGTTTTTATCAGTGGTGGTCTTCCCCAAAGGAGCTTTTTTTGGTCTTACTTTTACTATTTTCTTTTTTGGAACCGAGAATCGAACTCTGGACCTCGCACTTGCTAGGCAGGCGCTGCGCCACTGAGCTACATCCCCAGCCCTCAGTGGTGGTCTTTACAGTCTTTTATCTTTTTTTTTTTTTTTTTTTTTTTACTAAAATGAAATAGGACTTTATATTTTGAAAAAAATATTTAAAAATTCTCAATGGTCTTTTTTTTTCCTCTCTCTGTATTTTAGGGAAGGGTCTACAGGGTATTCAGGATCTCACTACTAGATTGTACTTATAGTGATTCTCCTGTTTGCAGCCTCCCAAGAGCTGGGATTACAGGTGTGCACCACCACGCCCAGTCTCAGTTGCCATCTCAGCTTGCCCACTTGCCCTGGAAGCTGGGCTAGCTGGTAGGCCCAGGAACTGAACCCTCAGCCCCAGTCTTTGGTCTTTAAGCCTGGCCCGTCTCTCTCACAGTTGCAACATATCTCGTCTTTTGTGCTATCTCCTTGAGGGCCTGGCCCTGTCTGACTGCCTATAATATTTCTATCTAATTTAGCAGCCTATAAAACTAGTGGGTGGTGGGCTAGGTTGGCTCTGGGAGCTCTGGAAGCTTCCAAGACTTGTAGCTGAAGCCAACAAGGCCCAGAGGCAGAAGCCAGAGCACGGGACACTCCACCACTACCCAGGCCTAGTCTCATTTGCTTTGCAGCTCAGATGATAGTAGACAACTATATTGGCCTTGCAGCTCTGATCAGTCCTTCTCCCATGACCAACTTCTATACTATAGACCTCCCACTGTCAGTTGGTTAAAGATCTTGCTGATAGCTGCTTACAGCAACCAGACTTCAGACTTTAGGAGCACTCTAGATGTGGCATTCCTTACTTCCCCTATCTTCTATGGCCACCCCACAGCCATTCTGTCCAGCAGCTTGGCTGCCAACATCATGGCCCAGAAGCATCACAGATACAAACCCTCAGCGGAGTTGGAAACTCTCAGTGTGCGGCTCTACCAGATGGGCTTTGCCTACCTCACTTTCATTGGCCTGCTGGCATACAGTGCCCTGTATCACATAGCTGCCACCTCCAACTATGTGACAAAAACCCTAAGCTCCTTCTTGAGTTGACTCAGCTTCTTTTCCCTTCCAGGCCATCTTGTTGATAGGTTTTTCTCAGGCATAGTAAAGCGATAAGAAAGATAAAACAAGCCTTTATGAACTCCGAAGACATAAACATGATCGAGGGCAGATGGGATGGATAGATCCTCTGCCTGAGACAAAGAGAACCTGAGGTTTATATGGACTTTTTCTAGGGGTGAAGTTTGAGGGGGATTTTTAGAAATACCTGAGGAGCTGACTGGGGTTCTTCCCTGAGGTGGCTGGGAAGGTGAAAGGAAATTGCTTCTTGGGCTGGGTTGGAGAAGTGGTGAGGTGGTCTCTGGGAAGATCGGCTGTTGTTTTAAGGGCTTCAGCTATATTAGATGACCACCATAATAATTCAGCAATTTATACTAGGGCCAGAACCTGTCACTCATCAAGTCCATCCTCCTTGGATCTGGTGGCTCCTGGCTGGGGATCCTGGCCTCCACAGCAGATACTTCCAGGCATGGGAGTTCTGTGAATTTCTTCATGGCTTTCAGGATGAGAAGCATCAGCTGGATTACCCAGTGAGGCTTTCTTCCCTCTCCTTCTACCTGAGACAGCTCTGGGGTAAGGATATCTCCCAGGCAGAAATGCCATTCTCCTGTCTACTGGACCAGTCCTGGAAGCGAGTCCTGACTTCTTTGTGCTTCTGAGTGCAATGGGTGAAATATATGTGTATGGACCTTGAAATATGACATATGTAGTGATATGAGTCAGAAGCTTACTGTGCCACAGAGCCTAAGGAAACTGGCCTAGTAATTCCTGCAAGCTGGAAACAAAGTGACAGATTCCGATCTTTGTTCCTTTACCTAGGAAGTTACCAACTAGTGATATGTAAACTTAGACTTTGGTGAATGCCAAAAGACAAAAGGGGATGCAAATAACAGCTTGTTTGCACCAAATTAGTTACTTGCATTCCTTAGCCTGTTTGTAGCCCTCATTAAATGTGAGAACTTCTGATGGTGACTAAACTCTGTAAGACCTTTGAGATTGTATTAATCCAGGCTTCAGCCATATTAGATGACCACCATAATGATTCAGCAATTTATGCTAGGGCCAGAAACAATCACTCCCAAGTGCTGAGATTATAGGCTATTCGGGTATAAAAAATAAGATACGTAAACAGCTACACTCTCTTAACTTACTGATAAGAGACATCTGCAATAATAACGTCTGTAAGTATAATATCATGTATGCATCTTATACAATACCAAAACATGAAAACAGTTTGCAATGTAGTAATTTATCGAATCCGCCCTGTTAAGGTGTCTTAAAACTGTCTCATTGATATTTGTACTTCAATAAAATAAAAAATAAAGAAAAAAATTATATATATATATATATATATTATATGTGTGTGTGTGTGTGTGTGTGTGTGTGTGTGTGTGTATGTGTGTGTGTGGGCTTACACAATGCCAACTTTAATTTGTTGGCCTCTTTGTCCCTAAGATTTTAGGCCTTTCAGAGATGGCAACAAATGAAGAAGTATATGG
This sequence comes from Ctenomys sociabilis, assembly GCA_004027165.1. Taxonomy (NCBI): domain Eukaryota; kingdom Metazoa; phylum Chordata; class Mammalia; order Rodentia; family Ctenomyidae; genus Ctenomys; species Ctenomys sociabilis. Next base: position 641 of record PVKA01018565.1, on the reverse strand, counting down.
CATTACAGAGTACTAGTGAGGGTCTGGAGCCCTGATCACAACCGGCAGCAGACCAGAGTCAGCTCAGGAGGCCCAGAGGGGCCTCGAGGTGAGAAGCAGCTTCCTCTGAGCATAGACTCTGCCCAGGAGAGCCGGCTACTCATCCCAAGCCTGGCTTTGCCATGAGGGGCACCCCATCAGTATTAAACTCTGCTTATGGTGAAGATAAGGAAGCCTTAATGAGGTGAGAAAGAAGGGTAGGAAATACATTTATGTTATAAATTTCAAGATTCTTGGCTCTTGCACCCTTGACTATATTTTCTTAAAAGCAGAGAGTAAAAGATACATTACAAATAAATACTTTTCCAGGGCCAGGGATATAGCTCAGTGGCATAAGAGCCTGCCTGGCAAGCGTAAGGTCCTGAGTTCTATCCCTGGTACTGCAAGGATAGATAGAAAGATTGATACTTTTCCAAGAATATAGCATCCCCCACCCCACCCCCATGATCCTGGAGACCTAACCCTGGGCTATGCCCCAGCCCTCTTTCTTTCTTTCTTTCTTTCTTTCTTTCTTTCTTTCTTTCTTTCTTTCTTTCTTTCTTTCTTTCTCTTTCCCTTCCTTCCTTCCTTCCTCTTTTATTTTGAGATAAGATCTTGGTGAA
>PVKA01018564.1:0-43647 GCA_004027165.1 Ctenomys sociabilis | reverse complement strand
CCCTTCCCTTCCCTTCCCTTCCCTTCCCTTCCCTTTTCTTCTCAATCTCCAGGATCTTTAAACTGACCTATATCCCATTCTATTGTTTAAATTTTGAGACAGGGCCTTAGTAAAGCCTTCTTGCCTTAGCCTCATAGAGTGCTAGAAATGCATTGTGTGCCACCATGCCCAGTTCTGAACACTCTTTCATGAATTTTCTGAGCTTTCTCCTCTCTGAAGCCTTTGCATTTGCCAGGGTACTCTGCAGAAATGCTTATAAGAGCACTTAATCTCCATCAGTTCTGTTCTCTTTCCTCATTTGTGATCAACTTGTCTAAAGAAATACCTCCATCATGCTACACTTTTCTTCTGCTCTATTTTGTTCATAAAACTTACTGTTTTTACTCATTTTTTTCACTTTTCTGTTTCCCACTTGAGTATAATTTCATCAACATTAAGAATTTGCTCTTACTTATTCAATCCTGTATCTTCCAATGCCTAGAGCACTGCCTGACATACTGTAATTATTCAGAAATAAATGGACAAGTGAGAGAATACATTTTGGTTTTTCTCATGAATATCCTGGAGCTTATTGCTTGCTTAAGCTTTTTCCTCTCATTCTTTTTTTTTTTTTTTTTTGTCTTTTTGAGACAGGGTCTCACTATGCAGTTCAGGCTGGCCTTAAGCTCACTTTGTAGCCCAGGCTGGTCTCGAACTCACAACAATTCTCCTGCCTCAGCCTCCCGAGTGCTGGGATTACAGGCCTGCGCCACCATGCCTGGCCTTCCTCTCATTCTTATGTTGGCTTCAGCCAACATTTGTTTAATGATAACTTCATGTTTTGTAAGGTTACAAAAACTGGTAGACAAGTAATCACTTGGCATTTTGTTCCTTACATTTTGGGTTTATAGATACAATTTTATTTTTGTTAGATATTTTAAGGTCATCTAAAGAAATTTCAGTTTTATACAGAGGAAGAAGAAGGAAATTATTCACGGAAAATCTTAGAAAAAATATCACTATCATTCACAGTTATGAAAATCAGTGGTAGCCAAGTTTTACACACACACACACACACACACACACACGGTAAATGATGAGGTGTTCAAGTAAGCATCTTTAATAAAGTTATTCTGAAGTGTTGTGAAGTAGGTCTGTACCTGGTGACTAGAGTATGGAAAATCATGGTCAAAGACAGAACTGAGTTCAGGGAGCAAGTTTTATTTTGATAGAGACTATTTATAACTGAAAACAGTGAAAACTAAATGTAATATTGTCTGTGGGAATGTTTGGGCAAGAGAGACAGACAGACAAAGAGCAGGGTGAGATCACAGCAGTCAACTGAGGGGACTTCCATTAGGGAAAAGGAACTCATCCAGATTTCTAGAAGGGAGCTGAGTTGTCTGGAGACGAATGAATCTTTCGTGAAATACAGTGGGAAATGAAAGGAGGTGCAGTGAAGCACACGCAGGAGGCCCGGGAAGTTGCTGAAGAGATGGAAAAATGCAAGAGTTCCAGATGAGCCATTCACTTGGAAGTAGTTGTTTTTTTTTTTTTCCTCCGTGACCCGCACATTACTCATCCCAACAGCGATATGCAGAGGGGTCACCAGGAAAGTCCTGCCCCCAGGAGATGAGGCAAACTGTAAGACAGTGTCCTTCCCTGGGAGAAACACACCTGAAGTGTGCCCAGCTAGAAGGCTGCCTCCTCTGAATGGCAATTTTTGACAGTACAAAATACTTAAAAGTGCAAGCTTGTATTTTTTCACTTTTCTTTTTCTTGTATTTTCAGGAAGGGCCTACCAGGTGTTCGGGGTCTCACTACTAGATTAGACTCATAGTGATCTGCCTGTTTACAGCCTCCCAAAAGCTGGGATTACAGGTGCGTGCCACCATGCCCAGTCTCTGTTTTTGTATTTTGACAAGGTCTCTATGTAGTCCAAGCAGGCCTTGAATTCACTTTGTATCCAAACTTGCCACAGTCCTCTTGCCTCAGCCTTCAGAGTGTGTCAATTACAGATGTGCTCCACCGCAGCTGGTGTCTGTACACATATTTAACACTATAAGTTAGTTTGTAAATATCTATCATATTTAATGAGTAATTTTTAGTTCTTTAAAGTACAACAAACTTGATTATAGAATTTTCTTTAGAACTTCCTATGATTTCCAGACCAATTCCATAATTGATCTGTCTTTCAATGATAGTTGCTTTGTTTGACAGCATTATATTTTTTTCTTTCATGCTGAATCTTTGAAACAGCATAGATTTTTTAGATAATCTCATTTCTTTGATTGGAAATTTCAGAACTATATGATGTGGAAATTGAAAGAAACTGAGATATAATATCCCTGTAAGCTAGCCCATATTTAAATACATTAACAAAATGAAAACTGAGAATATTTTGCTTCTGACTGTTCATCTTGGTGCTTTAAGCCAGCTCAGCACAAAGCCTCAGAGGAAGTGAAGTTTGTATTTCACCTCTTCCGTTGCTCCTGTTGATTATTCAGCCTGTTCAGCCCCTTAACTCTTCCTTTCTCAGTTAGTTAAATCATTCAGGAATGAATCCTTGTCAACTGATCACTTTTTGCAGGAATATTTGCATTTTAATAATAATTACTACTAGGCACTGCATCAAATGATTTGCATATATTATTTCAAATCCTTAAAACAATTATTTTAGGTAGCACTACCTGCATTTAACAGCAAATTGAGTTTCATTTATTTATTTATTTTGTTTTATTTTAAAGAGAATACAAATTTTTAAAAAAACACAAAAAATGATACAAAATTTCAAAGCAAGATAATAAGAAATCAACAATGATTGTTATATTGTATAGTGTTATCTTCTAAGTAGCTGTTCAGATTACCATAAGCATGAAAAATTGGCCAATTTTTTAAAAAAAAGTTAAACATTAACCGTTCTTTCAATAAACCAGTAAAGATTAGTAGTACAATTGTCTTTGCTGTCATATATTCTCCTTCTTTCTTTTCTCTGTCTGTCTCCCTCTGCCTCTGTCTTTCTCTCTCTCTCCCATTTATGCATTTGGCACAGGGTCTCACTCTGCAGCTCAGAACTCCTAGTGATCCTCCTGTTTTCAGCCTCTCCAGCGCTGGGATTACAGGCATGCACCATCACTCCCAGACTCAGTCACCAGCTCAGCGAGCCTGGACGAGGGGCCAGCGATGCAGGGAATCTAACCCCATCCCCTGTGCTTGTGTAAGCAGGCGTGCTTAGCCTGCTGAGCTATCTAACCAGACTTCTTTTCTCTTTTTCCTCACCCCAGTTCATTCTTTTGAGCAGTTTCTTTCATAGTACCTATTGTGATTTTGTTTATCATTTCAGTTTCTTATACTAGGGAGATAATCTGATGTCATACATATGAATCTGATTTATTTCACATGAGTATGAGCTCTAGTTGTATCCATTTACCTGCAGAAGCCTTGAGTTTATCTTTCTTTAGAGCTGAATAATATTCCACTGTGTAAAAATACCACAACACTAGCAATCAGCAGAGCATCACTTGCTTTATATAAGAGTCTTTTCCTTTTCACCTTCCTGCCACCACAGACCCGCCCTAAGCACTTGGCACCTGGGCAGCTCATTCTTCTTAGCAGAATATTGTTTTTGTATCCCTATCCTATGTGGACAGCTTCCTCCGATTTTTCCTTTCTATGGAAGTGCCTAACATGCAGGGAGTTTCATTTTGCTTCATGCCTACTTTGCCTGCTGCTTTCATCTTGCAGTATATTGCCCCTTTGTGAAATCATCTGCTTCTCCCTTTGCACCCTGGAGACCTGCCTCCAGCTCCTTCTCACATGGGCCCATCTTTTTATTTGGATTTCAGATCTGGGCATGGTGATTGGCAGGACCTGGTCAGCACAGAGCACGATGCAGCAATGACTTTATCCTCTTCCCTGGTGACTGCTTCTTTATTGCAGCTCCCAGAAGCCCCTCCACTCACTCCCCACACATGTTTACTCTTCAACAAAATCAAATCTGTGAGATGTAGAAGGGTCTTTTTCTAACTTTGGCAAGGAAAAGGTAAATTTCACTCGTAGGAAAGCCTCATGTTGTCTTTTTCTTAAGCTCTTACAAGAGGTTCTCTTTGTGTTTTCCTGTGGTTAAGATGTGCAATTGCTTGTTTTGCAATAGGTTTTGTTCTGCGTTGCATAGAATTTTCTTTTTTTTTTTTTATGTCTTTTTTACTTAAAATTAAATCCAGTATAATGTGAAAGAAAAAGAAGTGAAATAATCTCACAGCTGCTAAATTTTCCTGGAAGGCAAAGACATCTTAATTTTAAAGTTAGTTTTAAAACATGAAATCATTGCTTTTGAAAATGACTTTCTGGCCAAAACTCCTTTGTAGTGTACATTTTTAGACAAGTTTTTAAAAACTACTAAGAGCTTTGCAAAGATTTCCTTTATCTGTATTCTGAATTATTTTCAGTCTTTTGAATAATTGTTAAAATGGTGAAACTTACTGGAATAAACAAGTGCCTGTTTTTAGAAGGACAAGGCAAGTGCAACTGGAATATTAAGGATTTTCTTGCTTACCAGGTATGTTCAGGACCTAGTATAATACTTGGCATGTAGCTTCTTCACAATTTTTTAAATGTATTTAAGGGTCTACAGGGTCTCCCTACACAGATTGGACTCATAGTGAACTTCCTGTCTTTAGCCTCTCAAGTACTGGGATTACAGGTGCGAACTACCACACCCAGTTTTAGTCACCGTCTCAGCAAGCCCCAGGGGCAGGGCTGGCACAACGCTCTAGGGATTGACTCTGGTCAAGCAGGGATATCTGGCTGACCCTCAAAAATGTTCACTAAAAAAACAACTGTTATGCAGAATGACGCATCAGTAATCAGACACATAGTGCATCTATCCTGTTACCTTTTATAGAGACGCTTAGTGTGAAAGTTTCTCTTACTAGAAACTTTGACAGTTCAGATGTACGTCAAAGTCACTACTGTTTTTCAGTCTATTCTGAGCCTTTCATCCATAACTTTATGTAAATAAACTCATTGTTTATATCTTGACCAACTTTTGTTGCATGATTTCCATTAATAGACAGTAATTACAGTTCAACCCAGTGGATGGATAAATAGGGCATTAAGGGACCACAAAGAAGAAAAGAATTCATTCAGTTGCTAACTAGGGAAGACTCAAAAGAAGGAAGAATTCAGTGAAGTCTGTGAGGAGGAGCCAAAGTTTGGCAGGAGTCACCAACACTGACAGAAGTGGGCACACAGTGGCCCTAAAAGATTGAAAGCTTGCTGTGGTACTCCTGGCCAAAGGGCGTGGCCACCATCAGCAGCACCTTTCTGCCTGAATATTATTCTTTCATGCAAAATTCAGATTGCCTGTAAATACTTGACTCATTAAAATTGGGGATATGATTTATTTGCTTTGAGGAATCAATTATATCCATGTGTTGAAAACTGTGGGCACACCTCAAAGGACTTCTCCAGATGAATCACTAAATAGGCTTTTAAAAACCTGGTTTTTGCCATCTGCTTGCAGCGAGGATACTGATGTGTGTGAATAGACTTTGCACCATAGATCATTTTGTGCATTTGATCTTTCAAGATCACTCATTTCAAAGAAGGTCAGCAGTGATATTATCCTGAGGACCCGAATGGAGCTGATTTGCCTGGATGAATCTGCATGCTGGATCTGTCACGAAGGTTCAGACTTCTCTGCTGCACCCCAGACATGTTTTGTAGCCTCAGAAAAGACTGGTATGTGGGCCTATTTCCCGTGTAATAAAGACTTACCAAAACTTCCCCAAATGGATCCGTACAAGAGTTTCACAGCATTGGGCAAGAAGTGATAGGTGGAGGTGAGCTATTGTACAAAACTATACCATGGCCCCAATAATCTCTCTCATTTCTCTACTCCATTCTCTTAATTTTGATAAATTGGCACACCCTCACGCCAGTGCTAGGCTCTAAAAATTCTCACCTAACTCTAAGGGTTTAGGAGTTAATATGAAACCCCCAACTATCCACGTTACTTCAGTGTTAACTCTGCTTTCCTTTATTTGCTTCAATTCTTGATCAACATTATGCCTTCTCGGGCAGTTGCCACTCTTCCTTTGTTGATAGTTCTTTATACATTTTGGTCTTTGGAATTTTAAAAATTAGTTATCTCATATTTATATAATGATCGTAATTATTTTGTTATTTAGCTATTAATTCAAATGAAAGATCGCATGTAGAGTGATTTCCAAACATGGTGTCTGGGTTACTTTTTGCTCATTGGTGAGGCAAAATACTCACCACCCAGAATTAGGAAGGAAAGGTTGACTTAGCTCACAATTTGTAGAGATTTCAGTCCATACTTGGCTGATTCCAAGGCAGAGTGGCAAGTGGCAGAGGCCAGCAGAAAACAGCAAAAACAGCAGGAGCAAAGAGGGCAGAGCAGCAAGCAAGCCTATTTTCATCCTTTATGTTGCATGCAGATCATGGGGATAGCAATCACACCCATAACCCCAGCCCTGCACCAAGAGTCAGTAACAAACTCCAGAAGGGAGCCCCCATGACTGCATGAGGCCTTGGGGACATCTAGACACAAACACGACAGGTGGTGGATGTTGAAAGACTGGGAGGAGCCAGGTGAGTATGAACTTGGCCACACTTTGCCAGCATATGTAATGAAGTATGGCAAGCATGAGCCCATGGCCACTGAGCACTTACTGCTCAGATGCTAGAAATGCTGAGCGTAAGCAGCCCCGTACCACAACCTCTTATGACCTAATAAACAAGACAGACTGAGAATAATTGTGGTTCTCTCTGCTTTCTTCACCAGTTGCCTTTTATTCCCCATTAAAGACTCTTATGGCTTTGGGCTAAATGAAATTTGGATTGCAACAGTAACTTTTTTCTAATGATATTACAATATTGGCTAATTTGCCTGCTATTGGTTATGCCCAACTGGGCACATGACCTGTGGCTGTTTGGCTTGTCCTCCTATGGGAAAATAACTTCACGAAGCTAACAAGCTGTATTAAAATGAAATAAACAAATACACATGGCACCCAGCATCACAGCCACATGCAGTATGGTTATTATTTATTATCCTGAGACACCAGCTCCACCTCTCCAACTGCCTCCTGGACATTTTCACTCAGAAGACCTTCTGTAGCTTCCTCTTTAACTCCTCTGACACCAAGAACATTGCTCTCCCTTTGGAGCCATCCTTTATGGTAGAGTTTGGGTAAAGCACCTCATTGCATCCTGTTTTTCCTTCTCTAGTGAAAATTGTTTCCATTGCCATTTTTAGAAGCAGTATGCAGGCAGCAGACAGATAAAGCATGAGAAAAATGGATGGAGACCCAAGGCCAAATGTCTCGTTCATACTTCAGCTCTCAGCAATTGCAGCCACAGCTGAGCAACCGCAGGCCCTCCTAGAGGGCGGAGCTCCTCAGGACATCTGGGACCCGGAGAGCATGCCTGTGTCCTGCAGGCACTGCTTGCTCAATGTCTCCTTTACAAGTCCTCACTCCAATGAGCCAGACTCCCTCCTCCTGAAAGGAGGAAACAAAGAAGCCTGAGAATAAGGGGCCTAAAGCCTAAGTCTCCTCAAGAGACGGGCGATTCGGTCCCCAGTACTCACTGCTCACAACTTTTTCATTTGGATTCCCATACTTTCTTTCTTGGTGTAATATCACATTATTTTAGAATTTGGGTAAAAAGAAGATCATTCTGATCTTAAGCATCCTATACTGGGAAACTCTCCACTAGTCAAATTGATATCTACCTTCCTTTTGACGTTCTTCACCGTAATTAAGGTCCCCACAGTTATGTTATACTTCAGCTCCTTTATGGTGACTGTGACTAATGCTGACACAGACCTGGCACACGGCCTCGGCAGCCGGAGAAGGTCATGATGAGCAGTGACTCAGCTGCCAGCAGCTGCACTTACAGTAAATCTGTTTTGTAAGGCTCCTATTTAAAAATATTTCTTCTGCAAATTTTAATTTTTATTTTATTTCCAATTATATTATAGTTTTTCTTTTTCCTTTTTATTCTTCACTCTGTCAAGAAAAGGAAATAGTGCAAGTCAAAAGGCAAATGGAAGGCAAAGAAATCTGTCCCTTTGGTACTGTGTCATGATACTTTGAGTGAAAGGCAACAGACAGCCTCGACGTGAAATGGTTGCATTGATATTTGACGTTGACATTGAAAGACAAGGAATGAAAGGGCCTACGATAGCACAGTCATTAGTTATTGATTCAGCCTTTCATTTGTTCATCAAAAATTGTTTACTGAACACCAATGCAGTGAGTTGGTTCTATGAACAAGGGAAACACCTACTCTCATGTAATGTGTGGCATAGTAGTTGAGACTGCTAGCAAACAACTGTCCCAAGATTAACTCCCATGAGAATTTAGGATAGAGGGAGTTGAGATAGTTAAAGCTAATACTAGGATGTGTCCAAATAGATTAGCAAAAGGGGAAAGTGAAGATTGTTGTAGGCACAGTGTATGCCAAGTTGCAGAGGTAGGAAGAGGCTTGTTTTGTTTGTACAGCTGTCAGCTGGTTCTTTTTGGGCAAGAGTTGGGGGCCAGGTTACTTATGACCCCACAAATCATGTTAAGATTTCTTCATCAGGGGTTGAGAAGATAACTTGGTGGTCTAAGAACCTGCCTGGCAAGTGCAAGGATCCAGGTTTGATCCCTGGTACCACGTGTCATGCCAACCCTGAAACACTGGGCATACTGTGTCGGCCACCAAAACTGGGTGTGGTGTTGCATGTCTATAATCCCAGTGCTGGGGAGGCTGAGACAGGTAGATTACTATAAGTCCAATCTTGTAGCAAGACCTTGTACCAAACAAATAAATAAATGATTTTTTAAAAAGATTATTTCATTGATCTTTGTTCTACTGTGGTGAGGAGCCACTGAGAGAGGACATTATGATTACATTTGGCTGTGGAATGAATAACAGTGGTAGAGGTTTTTGTTATGATTCAGGTGAAGTAATCTAATCTAATCTAATCTTGGACTAGATCAGTGGACAGAAGAGCTGCTAAGAGAATGTATTGCCAGAATGATTGGTGATGAGGTAGGAGGAAAAAAAAAATGGTAATAATGGTACCTAGGCATTTGGACCAAGCTACTAGATATAAGAAGGGGCAGTTTACTAACATGAAAAACTTAGGGAGAGGAGGATATTTAAGAGTAAATCCAGACTCTATAATGGGAGCTATCAAGAAGGCAGTTGTAGTTGATGGAAGACTGGCATTTATGAGTGGTCACCTTTACCTGGCATGCAAAATCTTTTGAAAGTGTTTGTGTAGAAAACTCACTTAGGAAAACCCTATTTGTTAAATTTTTATCGAGTTCCATTTTCTAATATATGCTAAATGGTTTTATGTCTTCTTTCATGGGTGGCAGTGATATATCAAAAAATTTGGTCCTTTTCTATTTTATTCACATGTGTTTGCAATGGATAATAGTTACATTCCTTTTGGGGAAGTAGTACACGCATATGACATATCTGGGTCATTTTCAGTCTATTTAGCCTCCAACCTCTATCCTCCCCTGATCGCTTTCCATGCTGTGACCTGCATAGCTCCTGGTCCTGGGGTGGGGTTGGGGAGGAACCAAAATGATGAGGAGATGAGGAAAATAAGACAAGAGAAGAAAGCTGAGGTCAGGTAGAGCCCATTCTCCTGATCAGAGGAATTGCATAAGCACTGTAGGGGTGTTTATACTTGTTACAAAGTTAGCACACATGACCAATTTCTAGCTTTCACTGCTCCCTACACTTCTGCCTGTCCATAAAGTCTTTAATACTATTCCCAACAAACATTCAATAGCAAAAATAAAAGATGTCAGGATGGAGTAACTTTGAAAAGTCCCTTACAGCATATTTATTTCTTGGAGATTTGCAAGATGTATTATCCTATTAGTATTTCTAAGACACCTTAGGACAGAAAGCCTTCCTGTAAATTGTGGGGATAAAAGTAACTATATAAAACTCCGAGACCAGGGAATAAAAGTTCAAACCTTTTCCCATTTTATCTTGTAGGTTTTTGTCTGTTGAGACTTCATGATTTGTATTTTATATACATTGCCTGGAAATTGTACATGTAATTGGTACTTACAAATTCACCATCATAGAAGTATACTTAGTGTCTCTTAAGATAATTTTTTCTTATCCATTAGCTCATGTCTCATTTCTAATTTTTTCTCATCTTTTACATTACAGAGTGTTGTTTCATTGTCTGATTCATCAAAGAAAAAATTCTTAAATTTAACCATAAACATACTTGGTTTTCCATAATTTCTGACTTTTTAAATTCCTGTATTATTCTTTGGTTAGTTTTATAATTTTCCAACTTACTAAATACAATACTGACCATATATTTTTTTCTTTTTAATAATAAGGCACACATGACTGTGATTTTTCTTTTTGAATAGAGTTTTGGCTAGGTTTCCTGAACCTCAATCCTGTGTCTAATGTTATTTTGTTTGTTTAGTAAAGAGTGTGTAATTATAATTCTGAGTTGTTATTTGGTGTAGGCTTTCTTGGCATTTTATTTTGTTTGAAGCGGTTTGGTTGTTCTCTCCTGTTTAACTTTTTATCATAATTTCTACTTTTATTACATTGCTATTTTCTTAGCATAGATACGTTGAATCATGAATATTCTCTATAAGATAAAACTAGTACTTGGTCCTAGTCTATTAAATTTATATCACTGTAGCCACAGGCTTAATTCTTATTTCGCAGCAGTGTAAATTTTTTGTACCATTAACTGTAAATAGTCAATGAAGACATTTGAATGCCAAGAAACAGTGAATGGTAGTAGTCAGCCAACAAATACTAGCAAGTATTTACCATAAAATTTGAACACAGGGAATTAGGGGTGAAAACCCAAAGTTGTATCAGTGAATTACTGTAATTGAAGCAGATTTCAGATACTAGAGTTAACACACATAGTTTTAGATATAGCTAAGTGCTAAAAAAAAAAAAAATGAAAGGAATGAGAATAGGTGAGAGAGGGCTGGAAGGCTTCTAGGCGTAGGAGTCAGGGAAGCGTCTCTGAGGGTGAATATAATAGTTTCCAACATCAGAACTTGCAAACTCCTGAAGAAAAACAAGTATTGTGTTCGAGAGACTGGATTAAGAAAAAGAAAATAGCTAATGGGGCTGAAGCAGAATCAGCATGGAGTGAAGGAATAAATGAGGTTAGAAAGATGGATAAGAGGCAGGCGAGACAGCTCAGTGGTCTAAAGTGCCTGCTTAGGCAATCTTAGACAATCTTAGGCAAGCCTGGGGACTGCAGTTCAATCCCTGGCACTGCATTCCATACCAGCCCCAGCCCTAGGGTGGGCTGAGCCTGCCACAGAAAAAAGAGAAAGGTGGCTAATTGGTAGCAAGAAGTCTGGGTTTTCATTTTCTTGCAGCAGGAAATCATTGGAGGATGCTGAGCAAGGTGGTGAAATCACAGATGATCACTGTGGCTTCTGTGCAGAGAGGGAGCAAGAAAAGTATCCAGGAGAGGCTAGAAAGTTGTGATAAATATCTGGAAGAGAGAAGAGGGTTAGGTATGGGAAGGAATCTGTATAGTGCAAGGGAGAAGGATCTGGAGTTATTCACATTTGAATGATGTTTATGGCCACCTTATATGGAAGATCAGCCTAGGGAAAGGGGTAGAAGATGCTGACCCAGCCCTGGGTACCCCTGAAATTAAAGATCTAACAAAAGAGGAGGACACAAGAAAAGAGACCAAAAAAAAAAAAAAAAAAAAAGGAGGGAGAAGCCAGGGAGTCAGGAGAGTATGAATCACAAAGGTTCTAAGGAGAAGTTCTTGAAGACAGTGGTCAACAATGGCCAATGCTGCAGTAAATCTACATGACAAAAAGCAGGGAGCCAACAGATTGTTTTGGCAAGGTGGAGATCACACGACTTGATAAGAGCTGAGTTGTGCAGTGCCTGGGTCACAATTCTTGGGGGAGGGGAGCATTGAGGAAAGAGGAGAGAGAAAGGACAGAGAAAATAATTCAGAGAATCACTCAAGAATTTTTACTGTAAAAAAAAAATGGAAACAGAGCAGGTCTTGGAGAAGACAAAACAGATGTATTAAGATGGTTGCTTTTAAAGCAGTTAGTGTCACAATCATGATCCAAGGAAAAGAAGGGGAGAAATGTTTAAGAGACACCAGCTAATTATAGAAAGAAAGTTCACACAACTTTGAAAGAGACAAGCCCTTGCACATGAGGTGAAGATTTCAACTTTCTTTATCCAAGGGAAAGTCAGGGTCTGTGGCTGTAAATGCAGGTGGCAGAGGGTGGAAGACGGATCATCCTCACCTGACTGTATGTAATCTTCTGATGAAGCGCGAAGCAAGGCAACCCACGGAGTGTGAGTGGTGAGGAGTGTGTCTCAGATGTCTGGAGGAAAGGTGGGATGTGATAAGCGTCTGCCACGGTGCAAACGCACAGAGGGTGACAGTAGGGATATCTGGAAAAGTGGTTCCTTAACTGATTTTTATACATTTGGGATGTGCACAGTCAGCACAATTGCATTTCTTTTTCTTTTGCATGATTTGGCAACTTGAATGCAGCAGGTCATTAAAAAAGTGTTCAGTCGGAGTTTTGCAGAGCAACTGAAATGGTGAAGGGAGAGATGGAAAAAGGGATAGACATTCTAAAGACTGTGGTTATAGCTGTAACTGACCCTGAGCTGCATCTTCTCAGGAATGAGGACACAAGGGGAAAGGCATGACAAGGAAACCTGGTAAGATCAGTGAGCAGGAAAAAGCTACCCTGAGTTGTCCTGTGTTTCAGAAAGGAGGAAAGACTGGAAATTTTGGTTTGATGACTTTATGAATTGTAAATATATTATTTGCCAGAATCAAGATTCTAACATCTGACCAAACTAGAATTGTGGGCCCAAAATGACCTGCTATGAAACACAACATGTGAATTTTATGATTAGCAAATACCAAACTCATCAAGCACTGAAGAGAGCTGGCTTTATAGCAGTCACATATAATTAACCTGAAGGCAGTGGAAATAATACAGAAAACAATTTTTTTTGGCCTGGTCTGTCCACACTGAAGGTGGGGCTGATGTGGCATGTGGCCAGGGATTGAACCATGGTCCCCTGCACCTGCTTTAGCTTGCCTAAGAGGTACTTTAGACTGTTGAGCTATTTCACTGGCCCAAAATTATTCAAAAATAAAATATTTTTGAATTGTATTTTGCTTGTTTATTTTATGTTAGGTTAGCTATGCAATATCTTTATAAATAGAATCTTATATTTCATTCCAGTTAGCTCAAGGTAAATATTGTTATTATCCCTGTTTTATAGATTCATAAAGAGATTCAAAGCCATTACGTTACCCATACTGTAGGATAAAGGTCGTTATGGCTTCTGTCTAGTTGTCCCCTCAAACCTCGCGCAGTCATGGGGCGGCTTCTGAAGTTTGTGATTGGTTCTTGATCCAATACTGGGATTGTAGTTGTGAGTGCTACACCCTGACCCTGGGGTGGGTAATTTGTCTTACAATGTAAAGAGGGGAGAAAAGCTAACTAGCTGCGTGAGCTGCTGCTACTGTCTTTGCTTTTGATCTTTGCCACTGCTATAAATGGCTGCTCTGTGCCGCCATGCCTTGGAGCAAGCTGAGTATGGACTGAAACCTCCACTAACTGTGAGCTAAATAAGCCTTTCCTTCCTTAACTTTGGGTGTCAGGTATTTGTCCCAGCAATCAGAGAAGAGTAACTGAGACAAAGGTGCAGACTGGCTTTTTCGACAGATAGTTATGGCCTTTATTCTACTATCTATGGGGTCTCAGTACATAGATCGTGCTTGTAGTGATTCTCCTATTTTCAGCCTCCCAAGAGCTGGGATCACAGATGCATGCCACCATGCCCAGTCTCAATTGCTGTCTCAGCATTCCCTGGAGGTGGGGTCAGCACAGCAGGCCAGAGTGGAACATGGCCGCTGTGTCTGCCTAAGCAGGCACTTTAATCCACTAAGCTTTTTGGCCAGCCCAGCCGAAGAAATTTTTTGATGGGTGAAAAATTTACACTTATAATCAAAACATTGGTTCATTTCATGGTCTTGTTCTCTTCAGTGTAGCACTTACAGATAAAAACTTCATAGGAATAAATATTTCTCATACTTCTTAGCATTGCAGTGACTTTCATTTCTTCAAATTGTAAAACACATAGCTTGATTTCACAGTGGAGTCATTCAGAAGCTCATATCTGCATGATTGCTACTAAAATAGACTAAACAAAAAAATGCAGTCGGTACAAATTGCTGTGGGTTATCTATACGGCTGCAGCATGTGGTGAGAAGCTGGAAGCTTCATCGACAGAATTTATGAGGCTTCCAGTAAATCAGTTCAGCCCGGTGTTTTAGACCTGTATCCAGCTCTCCTTGGATGTCTAGACACAGCCTAAGATGAGGCTTCAAAAATGGGCAAAACTGAAGCAGCCAAAGCCACCAGAAGCCTTTGACCCTCTTCTAATGTTTCAACCAGATAATTATTTTCCCTCTCAAGAATTTGGCTATCCTTTAAGGGGAAAAAATTAAGATTTTCCATGTGAAGAGCCCCTGAAAGAAAATACTCTGGAGAAAGGTCAGTGAAAATGGGCCAAAGCTGAATTCTTCAGATCTGCTCAGAGAATGTGGAAAGTCTGCACCCTCTCTGCTGCCTGGGCTTTCCAGCTGGCCCAGAGCTCCTGGACATTTGTGGAGCTTAGTCTTCCCCATACCTTTCCAACTTAAAGGAACTGGGAGTATGCAGTGGAAATACCTCATTCAGAAACCTAACTAGTGGCTAATAGCTATGGTAGAGAAATAATTAGATAATTAAAACTGGATGTATTTTTATTCTCTCAAGATAATCATTATTTCTACTCTGTAGCAAAGGGATAACTTGTCCAACAATAAACTTTCAATCTTAGAAAATATATTTCCTTTAAACATATCCCAATTTGTCTAAAATTCCTTATTCTATTTGGTGTAGTGTGTCCCTTATACTTCTATTTCTTAGATTTTCTGCAGAAAGTTAAGGATCCGGTCAAAAATGAGAAAGATGATTTTAAAAATAATCACAGTTCAACTTCACTCCATGTACTTTTGTTTACACTTTTTTTTCCACATTCATTCACTGAGGAAATATTTGTTTGATGAATGTCATATCCCATGGGCCATAGAAGGCCCAGGTTGTGCCATTTATTGATCACGAGATCCTGTGAAAGTTCCTTCAACCCGCTGAACCTCAGTTTCCTTCTCTGTGAAACAACTCTACTGCCAACTTTATAGAGTTCCCATAAAGATTGAATGAGATTATTTTTATTGTAGAAAGTGAAAAATTGGAACTTTCTCTTTTAGTCACCTCCATCATTGCTGTATCTCAAAATTCACAACAGAGGTCAAATGCCTTAAAGACACTGGAAAGAAAACTGTTGGTCACCTGTCTGTAAGACTCGGAGTGAACTAGGTTGAAAGTTGACCAGTGTCCAGTGTGTGTTTTGCTGTGATTTAAAGAAGAAAAGGAAGACAACCAAAACAAATGTCTATATTTCTTAATTGCATCATCTTGAGGAAAAGTAGGTACTGTGCCAAATCCAGATAGGCATCTTCATATCATACGACCAACTCAAAAATGAATCTAAATAAGAGTTTACAAATGTGGAAATTCAGGTAGAAAATACTCAATGGCCAATACTTACTCAAAATAAATATATAAAGCTATTCCAAATAGTTGTTTATATGTTACAAAGTTGTATATAAAAGGTTTTTTAAACACAGGGAAATGCTTGAAAGATACGTGAGCAATAATTCAGAGCTAATCTAGCTCAGTATTTGTAAATACATTAGCAGATGCCATGCGATAAAGGGACACAAAGTAAAACATTCTAAATTCCTGACACGAGGAGCTATTATTTTATTCCTGAATTTCATATATACAAAAATGAATTCAGGAATGCTTTGCAAAGAACTTGAGGACAATTTATTTTAGAACTAGTGAACATGTAGAAGCCAAAGAGGGAGTTCATTTCTCAACATAAACAAAGGAAACAATAAAAAGCTTTTTTTTTTATATAATGTATTTGGTACAGGGTCTCACTGTGCAGCTTGGACTCGTAGTGATCCTCCTGTTTTCTGTCTCCTCAGTGTAAAAACGTTAAGAAAGAAAAAAGGAAAACGTATCTCAAAACTACTATAAACATTATTTAACTACATTATTTAAATAATGTTGATTTCTTTCTATACCTACATGTAGGTAGGTTTTAAATTTTAAATTTTTCTATTCATAGGTGATGGTTTTCAGGTGACATTTTTTTGTTTGTTTGTTTTCTTTTAAGAATTTCGGACCGGGTCTACACAGTGCGCAGGGTCGCCCTGCGTAGGTGAGACGCTTAGGGACGCTCCTGTTTTGAGCCTCCCAAGCACTACGATTACCGGTGCGCACTACCACGCTTAGCTTCAGTCACCGTCTCACATGCCCCACGGGTGAGGCCGGTACGGCCTCCCGGGGATTGAACCCCGGCCGCTGCGCTCTGCTTTAGTCTGCTGACTTATATGGCTGGCCCTCAGGTGATGTTTGTTCTTTAAAAAGATCTTTTTAAAAAGTAAAACAAATAAATAAGACAAAGAAAAAGAAGAGACAAGGCTATGCCAGATAAATGCAAAGAAAAAGTACAGAGCCTTTGAAATGCTACAAAAAATGTTAATTTTATTTCATATATTATTTGATGAAACTAAGACAAAGAACATAAGTTCTGTAAGCACAAAAATATACAATCTCCTCAGCAAAAACATTGAAGCATTAGTGGAGAATCAGTTTTTATGTTATAAAAGGCATTTTAAAGGTGATGTTCAACAGTTATGGCTATAAGACTCATTATTCAATTACCATCTGTTGAGGATCTATCAATGGGGTCATATGAGGCCTTGAGGTAATGCGGTCTCATTTGATTCTTCACAGTAGTTCTTGTGCCACTGGATTCTGTTCAGAAATGCCTTGCATTTTCCTGTGTCTTCAAGAATTTTATCTTTCCTATCTTCCAACGCATTGCATGTTTCTATTTTATTTATTGATTGTTTATTTTAACTAATGCTTTTTTATGTATTTGGTACAGAGTCTCACTGCACAGCTCAGACTCTCAGTGATCCTCCTGTTTTCAGCCTCCCCAGTGCTGGGATTACGGGCGTGCACCACCTCGCCTACTTTTGGTGGCTAGCTTGGTGTGCGACCAGAATAGCATATGGTGCTGGGGACTAAACTCGGGGCCCTCGGTTTGCCAGGCAGGTGCTTAGAGCAAAGTGTCCCCCTGGCTCAACTGTTCCTATTTTAATATTTAAATCTTTGATCCATCTTGATTTTATTTTATTATACGGTGAGAGATATAGACCTAGCTTTAATCTTCTATATGGATAGAAGATTGGATATGCACATGGAGAGCCAGTTTTTCTGACACTATTCATTAAGAAGCTATTTTTCCCCTAGCATGTGTTTTTGGCTTCTTTACCAAAGATTAGATGACTGAAGGTACCGGGAATTGTTTCTGTGTCCTCTGTTCTATTCTATTGAGCTACACGTCTATTTTTGTGTCAGTATAATGCTGTTTTTATTACTGTAACTCTGCAATATAACTTAAAACACAGGATTGTGGCTTTGCTCTTGTTTCCTAGGACTGATTTTGTTATTCTGGATCATTTGGGCTCCATATGAATTTTAGGATTGTTTTCTCTGTTTCTGTAAGGAGTGCTGCTGGTATTATTATTGAGATTATATTAAATCTGTATATTGATTTTGGCAGTGTGGACATTTTGACTACATTGGTTCTGCCTATCTAGGAACAGGGGTGTATTTCCATTCCCTGATTTCCTCATGATATCTTTTATCAGAGTGTTGTAGCTTTCATTTGAAAGTCTTTCACTTCCTTTGCTAGCTTAATTCATAAGTACTTAATTTTTCTTGAAGTTATTGTGAATTGTATTGTTTACTTAATTTCTCTCATGCGAGGCTTATTTTAAGTGTGTATCAATACTAACTGTTGTGTATTGATTTTATATCTTGCCAAATTATTTATTAGTTCTAAAAGTCATGTGGTGGAGATTTGGGGGTCTTCTATGACCATGTATTCTGAAAACGAGAATAATTTGACTGCTTCTTTTCCTCTCTCTCTCTGTATATATTTCTTTTAGTTGAAGTTTATTTTTTTAAAAACCTTTTATTTCTTTCTATTACCTGATTAGTTTGGCTAAAGCTTTGTGTATCTTTTTGAAAAGAAGTGGTAATGATGGAAAACCTTGTTTTGTTTTTGATTTTAGAAGAACAGTATGTTAGCCTTTTAAATAAAGTAACCAGTTCTAGTATTTTGTCAAGAACTTAGATTTTCCGATTCTTCCTTAGTTAATTTGGGTAATTTATAAAATTTTGGAGTATTAATTTCTTCTAAAATTTCATTTTTACCAAAAGTTTACACATAATATTTGATTTTAATTTTTTCAGGCTCTTCTATATTTGTGGGATTATGGGTTTTCACCTTTCTCATTTGCCATTTCTATAATTTTTTTCCACTTCCTTTTTTAATCAGAATTATAAATGTATTATCTATTGGTAAATGAAAAACCACTTGATGTTGTTATCTTTTATGTTTTTATACTTCCTGTTTCACTAATTATAGTTTTAATCTCATTAATTAATATCTCTGCTTTTGTTTTAAAAATCATTGCATAATTTCTCTAGATAAACATTGGTGTGTGTGTGTGTGTGTGTGTGTGTCTTCTAAATGGTGAATGTATTTACATTTTCCTGAAGCCTTGTTTTTTAAGCTTAAAGAAGTCCTTTTAAATATGTTTTGTTAATGTATATTAATTTTACAAAATACTTGGCTTAAAGGTGCTATTTTCATATGTTTGTATATCATATTTTGATAATCCCTCTTTATCTTCTTTTCTATCCATCTGCCTCAGTTCCCTTTTCTTGTCTAGTAATAGTTTCTCCAAGACAAATCAGTTTAATAGAATTATTTTCCCTTGCTTGAGGACCCTGAATCTTTTATTATACGCAAAACACTTTTAAAAAATCAGACACATATGCAACACCTTCCTTAACAAACTGCAAAAAGGAGATAATACCTAAATAACATTTGTTAATCACACCCCAAAATAGTTAAGCAAATGAGATGAGAGGAAAAACTCAGAAGCATTTTCTAGACAACTGTTAAAAGATACACATATGCATGTGTGCCCCCTACATACATACACATATCTAAAAATTACTATATAATTTATATGAAAGTAATAAAAATACAAACATTTTATATCCAATGTACTACTTCTCGTATATACTGAATTCTGACCCACTATAAACATCTGATTTGAAAGTTATAATAAAATTTGTTTGTATGCTTCAATTAATTATATACACATATCATACTGAAATTCTGGTTTTTCTTAGTAACACCTGCTTGATGTACTTATATATTATGTTATTTAGCACAAGCATCTTTATCAGCTTTGTCCAATCTTTATAAATTATGTTTTATATCATATTTTTGTTCAATGTTTTTGCATTGTTGTGTTATGTACCTTTAAATTCTACCTTGCCTATTGTAATGTTTCTGTTGATCATTTTAAATTAGTTTTGTCCTTATAACTCAATAAATAACTTGGTTTCTTTTTTAACTAAACTATGGAACTAGATGTAGAAAATTCATTTTATTTTTATTGCTTTAATAATTTATATGCTTTATTTTACTTCTGACCTATTTTAAGTTTATTTTGTCATGTTGATTCATTTTTGTTCCTTTTCTTTTCATTTTGGGCATTCTGTACTTTTTATTTCTCTAACATTAAACTGATCATAAATACATAGTCCCTCTGTATTACCTACAGCAAAGTATCAATTATTACCCCCTGAGGCAGATCTTCCTCCTCCTCCTCTGCTGACCTTCTTCCCCCGACAATGAGCTCCTTCGCTTCTCCACTCTCCACCCCTGCATGTGGCAGAGGGGACCTTGGGTGCATCTGTATGCTTCTTACCCTCTCCCAGAAGTTTTAGACTGTTATAGTTGCTGTTGAAATGTGTCTCTTGTACTTTCTTAGTGCAATTTACCTTTGCATTGTGCATTTCTAAATGATCTCTTATTATTTTTTTGTCTCACCATCGTTTCCTCTCAATCTCCCTTCACCCTGAGCACTGGGTTCATTTGGTGTTGTGTTAACCCTGTACATGCTTCAGGATTTTATCAGATTGGGCATGTGGACGTTTTGATGAGTGTAGGATTCCAATCGCTTAAACATTTTCCTTGTCTCTAAACTCAGGATCTGTATTGGTCTATACCTAAGTGGCATCCTCTCTCTCCAATTTTTCATGAAGTTGTACTTTTGATGGACACATTCAGTCTATCTATAAAACACAGGGAATTTTTTTTTTAATTTCTCACTTATAATTACCTTTTTCCTCCCACCTTTGTTTTCTTTTGCTAGGACTCCTGATATTTATAAGTTAGGTGCTCTTTCCCCTAAGTGTTTGTTATCTCTTCCTCTTCATATTTTTTCCACTTTTTTTCTTGATCTTGATTGCTGCTAATTCTGATCTCAGTGGGGATTAATCATTCCTCCAGTTTATCTATTCAATATTTTAATAAACATGCTTCTATCTTAGTTTTAGGAAGTCTGTGCATATTGTGTAGCTCTTCATGTTTGTTATGTTTCTGTCTTCCGCTTTCCCCCAAGGTTCCCCTGATTGCTTTCTTCATTCTTTCTCTCTTCTGGCTTCTTTAAGTATCTTCCCATTTTCATTATGTCATAGGTCTAATTGCTGAGTCCACTGGAGGACTAGTCTTACATTTGTGAAGAGGTACCAGTGTCTCAGTCATCCCTGATCAATGACCAGCAACTTGCCTGTCCTCTGAGGATAAAATGAGTAACATAAAAATGCCATACTGAACTGTACTAGAGAGAAGGAGAGGAGGAGGAGGAGAAAGGATTAGCAGGAGGAAGAAGAGGAAAAGGAAAAGATTGGTGTGAGAAAAAGGAAAAGCAGTGAAAGGAAAATGAAGAGAAATAGAAAAACAGAGGAAAAAAAACATAATTCTGAAATAAACCTGTGATTTTGAAGTCACAGTTAACTCCACATTTGTGATACAAGCTATGAACAAAAGGTAAATAGAAATGTGAAAAAAATATGAAAATGGAGAGCTCACCCGATGGGGTTGTCAGAGAAGTGCTTTCTGAAGATGACTGAGTTGAGAACTCAAGAAAGACGAGGAGTTATCTATGAAGAGAGATGGAGAAAAAGCAGCATATTCAAAGGCACTGGCCTTGAATAAGCATTTGTGGACCTCAAACAAAGCCACCGCAGCTGGAGGAGGAAGAGAAAATGGGGAAGCAAGGCTTGAGAGGGAGTACGGATGGCTGGGAGGTCGCACAGGGACTCAGTGGGGCATCACACAGCTTGTGGCTCCTTCCTGAAGGAGCCCTGATGCACACATTTAGAAGACCAGGAGCTTCCATGCCAAGAACAAATGTACAGAAGCATGGGAAGCTAGGAGACTGATGAGGAGGCAATTGTAGTAGTCCAAGAGAAAGAGGGGTGACGAAGTGACCAGCCATTTTTCAAATGGATCTTTTTAGGTGTTATAATGCAGGAGAGGAGGTGGTTATTTAAAAAAAAAAAAGTATCTAGATTGGGTGGATAATGCATGAAAGGGGAAATAAGAAGAAGGCCAAGCTAAAAATCACCAATTCGGTTTTTTATGTCAACATTCCTTTGAGATACTCAAGTAGAGAAGTCAACGGACTGAATGACCATGGGCTCTGGAGCAGTTTTAGATGGCAGATACAGAAACAGTATTCTTCCTCCAGGACTAGGGGGAAGCAGAGGCTGCTGAAACGAACAAGATGTTGATGAAGAGTTAGAGAGCAGAAAGATTCATGATATCATTTCTTTAGTACAGGGTCTCATTATGCAGTTGGGACTCATAGTGACCCTCTTGTCTCAGCCTCCCAGCACTGGGATTATAGGCATGTGTCACCATGCCTGGTTCTGGGCGCAGACACTACATGGAACTAAATGCTGTACTAGGGATCGAACTCGGGTGCTTGTGCTTGCCATGCAGGTACTTAGACCACTCAGCTATCTCCCCAGCCCTGATAATCTTTTATAATGTAGTTTCTATCTACATTGGAGAATTTTTCTTCAGAGGTGAGGGGAATGTGTATCAGTGTCTTAAAGATGATCTTGTTGGGCTGGGGAGATAGCTCAACAGTCTAAATCTGCTTGCTTAAAGCATCTGTTTAAGATGACACAGGGGCCAGAGGTTCGATCCCTGGGCCTGCTGTTCTGGCCCTATCCCCGGGCAAGCTGAGATGGTGACTGAGACTGGGCATGGTGGCACACACTTATAATCCCAGCACTTGGGAGGCTGTAAATAGAAGGATCACTATGAGTCTGATCTACGTAGTGAAACCCTGGAGACCCTGTACTAAATGTGTTAAAATAGTAAAGTAAAATAAAATAAACCTGTTTGCCTAAAAGCACAAGGACCTGGGTTTGATCCTTGATATCATATGCAGTGTCATGCCTGGGACCCTGGTGTACCAGGCCAGCCACTGAAACTGGGTGTGGTAGTGCACTCCTATAAGCCCAGCCCTGGGAAGGTGGAGACAGAGGATCACTATGAGTCTGAAGTTTTGAAGTCACAGTTAACTCCACATTTGTAAATGAAAGGAAGGAAGGAAGGAAGGAAGGAAGGAAGGAAGGAAGGAAGGAAGGAAGGAAGGAAGGAAGGAAGGAAGGAAGAAAAAAAAAACTTGTTTGGACCTCATACCCTTACTTGTAAAAATCTTTCCTCAGAAAATAACAATAGTAAGTGTGTGAAACACTGATGAATAATATTTATTGAAGTACTATTTAAGATAGGAAAAACAAAAAATAAATGATTTAATTATCTAATATTAGGAAAGGATCAAACAGCTACAGATATCATATATTTATATGAGTGAATGTTGTGCCATATAATTTGATGTTTATAAAGATTTTGTGGTATAAATAAATATCTTGCAGTAAGCAAAACAAAAATCAGTCCATAAAATTAATAAAGAGCTAGAAAGGAAAGAGGACAGAGGAGGACAGTAAGAGAAGAAATCTTGACTGCGTGAAAATGTATAGAACAAAAAAGTGTAAGAAAAATAAATTATCTGTTATGATCATTACCATTTTTATTCTTGTACCCAGTCTGCAAATTTTCAATTGCCCATGTACTGCATTTTATGTATTATTATTATTTTTTTCTTTTTTTTTGGTGGAACCGGGGATTGAACTCAGGCCCTTGTGCTTGCCAGGCAAGCACTTATTCTACTGAGCCATCTCCCCGGCCCCGCTATGTATTATTTTATTAAGAAAACAAATGTAGCATTTATAGTATTGTTCCAGTTGTAAGTGGTAAGTAAAGGCACCTCACCCCACTAAACCCTGTTATCAGTCTTCTCGTTTCACAGTTGGAGGTGCATTTCTATTTTGAACCTAGCCTAGACTTTTAAGTGTGTGAAATTATTGCTGCGCATTGGAAGGTTTTTTGAGCTGTTTATTCAATTAGAGTTGTGAAATAGATTCAGAAAACTGATCTAATTGTTGGGTGGTAGCACTTCCTTTCCCTCAGCCACCACCCAATCGGATGGCCCACAGTAGACAATATTGAGCGTCTCTGTGTTGCCTTTGCTCATTTAATTTCTCCCTAGAAATAACTGTGAGCACATTCCTATGAGTTAAAAAAAATAATAATGTAATAAGGGCATATAAGAGTTTCCTAATTATTTTTAAATAAATGGCATTTTCCTGTTATTTTCCTTTAGTGACTGTTACAGATCTGTCTTTGGGACTGTCATTTACATGGTGTGTAGTAATATAAAAATCATTTGGTTCAAAACTAAAAATATGATTTATTTTAAACCCCAGGAATGTATACAAAGACTATCGCTTCCTGGAGCTGGCATGTGATTCCCAGGAGGATGTGGACAGCTGGAAAGCATCTCTACTGAGAGCCGGAGTTTATCCTGATAAATCTTTGGTAAGTTGCATCTATCTCTTACTGTATTCTATATGTTAAAGAAAATTGTTTTCTTTTGACTTAATTTACCAAACCTTTAGCTATCACCTTTATTCTTCTTATATCATTTTCACGATGCTTTTTCCTTATCATGTTTCTATTTTAAAAAATTAACCAGTAGACATTTAAAAAGCCCTGCACTATCATAAAACAATCTGTCCAATCTCAGACCAAGATTTTAGTTTATTTAAAAACTACTTTTTTTCTCTGTTATTCCTAAGTTGTTGTCATGTTAATACAAGGAGTACATCATCAATTATAATGCCAGCATTTTATGTTTTTAGAATGTATTTAGTTTTATAAAACTCTGCTTCCATTGTGTGTGCCTTGCTCTGGCCAGTGTCATCTTGAGTGAGAAAGAACAAAAAATGGCTCTTCCCACTTATCTTTATTAATATACCTCAAGTGTCTTGGAGGCACTGCTCTCATTCGTGTTAATAAACAGAACTCATCTCTGTGTTCTGCAGAAGAGGTAATATTACACAGGCTAGCCTGAGCATGTGCAGAAGAGGTAATATTACACAGGCTAGCCTGAGCATGTGCAGAAGAGGTAATATTACACAGGCTAGCCTGAGCATGTGCTTCAGCAGTCCTGCCTGTCACGTGTCCATTTGCCATTCAACACACTCTGCACATGCGCAGACCTCTCTGCTCATGGCTCTTCCAACTCTTAACTGCCTAAGTTTCTCCGTAGAACTAAAATACTAAGATGAAGTCCTGAGGACTTAGTCTCCCTTGAGTTGTTCGGTGCTTAATCTGATTATAGACGGATCACGTATAAATTGAATTCTGTCTAGGCTCAAAATAGGGATAAAGTCTTTTCAAGAAAATATTCTGAGAAATGGGCTTCATGTGGGACATTGGAAGTTTTCTGGGGATGGACTTCAGGCCTGACCACATCCCTTGGGTCACACTGAAATTTAAATAGTTTCAGTTGCATAAAGGATTGAGGATTTCTACCAAAATATTCTCTTTGCTAGTATTTTTCTTCACATGCAGGCACTCATGCGTGCCTCCTAACCCCATTCCATCCTGTATCTGTCTGGTTGGCACCCAACACAATACACCTCCCACAATATGGCCTGTTCTCTCTCTCTCTCTAATTGTTTTTGGAATGGAGTCTCACTGTGCAGCTTGGACTCATAGTGATTCTCCTGTTTTCAGCCTTTCAGTGCTGGGATTACAGGCATGCCCCACCACATCCAGTCTCACTCACCAGCTCAGCACGCCTGGGGGTGGAGCTGGCATAGCGTGTGGTGTCGGGGATTGAACCTGGGTCCCTGTGCTCTTCCCTAAGCAGGTGCTTAGTCTCTGAGCTTTCTCATTAGCCAGGCCTATACTCTCTTAATGAAAGTTAAATATGATTCTTTCATAGTTATGCTGAATTATAGAACTAACTGTGCACTATTTTCATTATTATCTATGTACACTATTTTCATAATTATTATCTGTGTACAGATTTGCATATGTGTGTACCACTCTAGAGAATATATGTGATAAATCATTTTGGGCTGCAACTTTTACTTTTGTTTTCAGGTCTAATTATTATTAATCTCACCCATATCCACTAGTGAATAATATTTCATAAATATCATATATTAAAAATGCCTCATACTTAATTTTTTATTTGTTTATTCCACAAAAATCTTCTGAGAACATACTTTTTTTTATCATCCTGAACACTGTTGAGATAAGTAAAAACTACTGTCTTTTTCCCATGGAACAGACATTTTTGAACATATGAATGAGCAACTCTAACTACATAGATTTGTTTTGGGGCTGGGGAGATGGCTCAGTGCAAGGGCCTGAGTTCAATCCCTGTTTCTGCAAAAGAAAAAAAAAATAGATTTGTTTCGAATCATGATCATATGTATTTTAAAAAGTTAAATAAGTTTAAGGGACAGACAGTGAGAATAAGGGGAAGGTGAGCTGTATTTTAGGAAAGACCCCCTTTTAAGAGTCAGTATTTTTAAAAAATCCTTTATTTATATACTTAGCACAGTGTCTCACTACACAGCTAGAATTTATAGTGATCTACCTGTCTCAGCCTCCCCAGAGCTGGGATTACAGGTGTGTGCCACTATGCCCAGTTTCAGTTGCTGGCACACCATGTCCTGGGTTCTGGGGCCAGAGCTGGTACAGCATGTGGTACCCAGGTTCAAATTTATGTCCATATACTTGCCAGGCAGGCACCTAGACCACTGAGCTATCACCCCAGCCCAAAGAGTCAGCATTTGAGTAGGCATTTCTAGGAAAGTAGGAGCCAGTGGTATGAAAGCATGGAGGGGGAGATCCTTGACAGAGACAGAGGCAGAACAAGCACATAGCCAAGGTAATGTGTGCCTCAGAGGGGCAACGAGAAAAATCTGTGCGTTCAAAGCATGGGCAGCTGGATTTCAAGAGGGTGGTCAGGGGCCCAGTGAAGGAAATGAATAGCATTTTAGATTTTATTGGGAATGAAATGAGATGCCAGTAGAGGATGTTGGGGCACTTAATGCCATGATAGGATTTAATTTTGTTAAAGCCTGTGATGATGGGGTATTGTGAGAAGTAGCAGAATTTGACTGTCTACAGATTGCAAATGCTCATTACAAGCTGTGATATCTGAAGCAGGTAACCTAGTTGCTCTGCACTTCAAGGTATTCTTTTTGAAATAAGGATAACAGTTTCTTGTCCATTGGTTGCTAAGAGCCAATGGCATAAATCATGGGAAGCAGTGAATAGGGCAGGCCCAAGCAAGCACTCAAGTTGTATAATAATACTACTAATAATTACTACTGGTAGTAGAAGGATCATTTTCATGACAACTTTCTGTGACAGCTAGGAGAAGGTTAAAATTCCTTAGCTAGGCTGGGAGTATAGCTCTGAGGAAGCGCCTGTCTGGCAAACACAAGGTCTCAAGTTCAAACCCTAGTACAGGAAAAAAAGAATTCTGTGGCTATTGTGCTACAGCCCACACAGATCATAAATACTTCATGCTCTTTTCTCTTCCATATATGCTTGGTGATGAGCATGCATGCATGTATGTGTTTATGCATGTGTCTTCTTACATGCAACCATAGTGGCTATTCAAATGGTTTAAGTCATGATTTTGTAAATTAAAGACATTCTAAATGAACCACACAGTTTTCTATTTCAGGAAATTGTTTAACAGATTTTCTATAAGTGGAAAACTATCGTGGAAGAACAAAATTATTCATCCCACAATGGACTGTCTTTTAGTAAACCTGGGTTTTCCTGTATCTGTAGCTCTCCGGCAAGAAGATACCCTGAGTATTATTTTCTACGTTTTATCAAAATGCTCATTTATAGCAGGTCTAGCTGTGCCCTACACAATCTATTTTCTTTGCACAACATTTTCATTTGTTTATAAATACGCCTTTCGTACAATTGCTCTGAATATCAAGACAAAGAAGTTCTTAGGGCTCACCAGAGACAAGACAGGAAATTACACTTGGCCGTGGGCCAAGAGCTGTGCTTTTCTCAGTTTTCATCATAAACAGTATTCACATTTTTTATGCACCACGTAGTCCTACAGATCATGTTAAAGAATGGCTTGACTTTCACATGTTTAAGGAAAGCTCACTGTTGAAATCAATCAAGCAGAATGTTTATCTACAGAGCTGATTTTGTTAACACTCTTAGATTTGTGGGAAGAATTGGTTTCAGGTAGATTCCTCATTGAGAAACATCTGACCAAATCAAATTAACCTCATGACTGACATCTCTAAGTTTTTAGGTTTTAGGAGTATATCATTTTGTTTCTTTATTGATAAATGTCAAAAACAAATCTATCAATCATTACCCTAATAATGAAATTTTTATGTATCATGCATGGACATGAGTTTAAATTCACAAAATTCTACTTTCTACACAGATAGTAATATTTTGACTAGAAAGAACTTTCTAGATGCATAACTTTTTAAATAATGTAAGTTTGACATCAGTAAGATACGTAGCCATTACCTGAATTTGAATAAGTTGATGTTTGTGGGAGATTATTTTTTCTATGTCTTATGTGCACATTTCTAAAAACATCATCAATACGTTTTTATATCACCTCCATACGACAAAATATTCTTATGTCATGTACATCAAAATATTCTGGTCCACTGTTTCCTTTGCCCCTTACATCACCTGTCTTGATGTTTTCTAAAAGATTTATTTCTCTTTCAGTAGACTCCTTTTCCTCCCTTCTTTCCTTCCCTCCAGGCATTACTACTATAGTGGACTCCAAATATTCAAAGATGAAAAATATACAGTACCTATTTTATACAAATTTCCCAAATGGAAAAAGAGATGCAAGTTTTTAGGTGATGAAAACTGTAGTTTTATATCTGTATAAATGCAACAGCCCAACTGTTTTCCTTTGTGCATTTTCTGATCTCTTTTTCCCCCTCATGTACATTTACTAATTCCTTTGATTATATTAATCTTTCTGGATTCAAACAAAATGTAGAATTCTTATCTGAGCAATAGAGTATGTGGTCCTAAAATAGAAATGAGTACAGGATCACTTTTCTACCATGTGAAGGACTTATGCTGTGACTTACAGACAACTTCTCTAAGCCACAAACTGAGCATTCTGTCAGCTCAACCTTTGATGAAGTACTGAACAGCCTCAACATTTTAAAAATATATTTCAATCTGAATTTGAATTTACTGCAATTTTATTTCTTTTGTTGCATTCTAGTGGCTATCAAATTGAAAACATAACTACTAAAGAGTTTTACATTGTTAAATAAGTATGTTTCAAAGTAAAGATGTATTATAGTCATTTTCACTGCTGAGCCTGAAATATTGTGTGTGTGTGTGTGTGTGTGTGTGTGTGTGTGTGTGTGTGTGGTATCAGCACAGGCTACTATGAAAGATCTCTTAACAGATTATTTACTGATGTTATCTATATCTTTTCTATACATGTGATTACAAATAATTATGAACTTGGTTGAGTATATAAGGAACATTATAAGGCAAACCACTGATTTGTCTGGCACAATGTTGTTGGCTTATAATAAGACTAACATGTAAACATTAAGGAATTCCAAGTTCAAATTCTTTGAAACATAGTGTGTAGTGAGTGCAGTAGATTTGAAGTCAGATCCCCAGACATTTGACCCTTGACCCTGACATTATTAGTCATACAGCCCAGGCACCTTTTTCTTGACCCCTGAGAGAATCAGTCTTCTCTGCACTGAAAATAAGCACTTCTTCCTTGGTGTGATTTTATAGGGTTAATTAAAGGGTTTTGTGCATTACAGAGAGCTCAGTGCCTTCAATTGAGTGAAAGTGTTCAGTACCACCTGACCTTGCTATTCACTCTTATCAGTGTGTCTGTGGAGGAGTAATTCCCAATTTAGTACTTAGCCATTTCTTTGGAAACTGCCAGTGGGGTTTGGGTATGTGATGTGAGGAGGACTTCCTCATCTGTTGGCTGAGGAGGCTGAGTTGTTTAAAGGGAGTCTGGCTGCTGCCTGAGGGGACAGGCCAGCCTGGGAGGCTACTTGGGTCAGGCCGGGGGTAGTCCAGGGCTGTGAGGGGAAGTGAGAATTCCCAAGCCTGTGCTCAGATACTGACCTGCTGGCCATCTGAATGGAGCAACCTGAGATCTCCATACACCCCAGAAACAACTGGGTGCAAATTCAGTTATGCATATGTGTCATGTCAGATACTTCAGGGCTTTGAAAGTAGTTTATATGAGCTAAATACACAGGAGTGGTCCTCCCTATTGAGTGTTATTTCTCAAGAGATCTAAGTGACAGTAGAATTGTGGGTGTACCTTAGTGGTAGAGTGGTTGCCTAGCATGTGTGAGGCCAGGGTCTGATTCCCCCAGCACTGAAAAAAAGATTTATAGGAGAAAGTGAAACACTTTGAAACTTCACTTCCTCTCTGAACTCAGGACTCTCTCAGCCATAATTGATACTTTGAGGACTGCTTTGTGGCTTAAAAGCAGCTCACAGTGTGGTCCTTTTGGTACTTTAGAAATTCCTTTTGGATAGACTCTTAGCAGTGAATTTTCCTCTGTTGTCAAATAGGAAAAAGAATCTCTTTATCAATTCAGAGGGGAGAAGAGGAAGGGCCGTTGGCCTCCACAAATAGTTATTAATGCAGTGAGAACCACTCATATACATGTATTTAGTAGTGTACTAACACAAGATTTACAATAACCCACTGCCCTTGACTTTATTTTTAGGTTTTTCTGAAGTACTGCACACATAGCAGCTAAATTCTTCAGCAGGAATATTTGCAGGGTCCTCAACTCAAATTGCTGTGACCCACAGTCATGGAGCTACTTATAAAGCATTTACAATACACCATTCATGACTGCTCTGCTCCTCACAGAATAGAAGATTAGGAAATGATTGAATAAAATGAGAAATGGCCAAGCCACACCACGGCCCCTGCTTGTGTGTTTCTTGTGTTTAAGGATTAAGGCCTCCTACTCTGTGACATCATTGTTGCCACTACAAACAGAACCATCTGCCACAGAGTGGGGAAGCCAGTCATCCCCTAATGTGCAAAAATACTTGGTCAAACTCCTGAAACTTATTTGGTAGATCAAAAGCTGCAGGGTGTGGAATGCAATAAACTCCATCTGTTTGAGGTATTTTCAGCAATATTGTACTTCTTGGAAGAATCAGGGTCCCATTATTTTCTAAAATAGCATTTTACTTGTGATAAAGTTCCCAGCATTCTCTTTATTACCTTATTGAACACTTGGCATAATCCCTAGGAAGGATTCATCTCCCCCCTCTTCATCCATTCTTACAGCAGTGGGTCTCAGATAAGCTGGGGTGTTAACGATTATCTTAAGGCAACTCAGTGCCAACAAGTTTCTCTGCACTCTTTTGTTAGTGTTTTCTTCACGAAATAGGATGGCCTTGGTAGCCCCTTGTGGCCCCAGAATGAGGCTCTTTCCCAGTCACCAATTGGCATTGTTTTCCAGAAAAAAAAAATCACTGTCGTGGGAGTACTGCCTCAGCACTCCCTCGGGACACTGCTGGGTGCATTCCCCCCTCTACATCCTTAACTGAAAACTAGCTGCCACATGTCCAGGCTGACCTGTTCCTCCATGCTGTCCCGGTCTCTCCCACCGATGCGAGGCACACACTTTGCTCACAGCTCTCTGCTTCTCCGCGTCTCACCGAGAAATTCCTCCTGGGCCCCTGCGAAGAGACTTCAGATCTGTTCCTGGGCCATATCCCATCCTGTCTCCCCCACAGGATCTGACCTTGCGAGGACTCGGTCTGCCCTGGGAGTAATGAATCACTGTTTTATTTTTTTAGGCCATATGTGAGTTAAATTGTTTGATATAAATCATGCTCTCGCAGTTCCAGTTTGAAATAGGAGAGCCATTTGCCTGCCGCCCGGCGCTGGCTGCTCTGTCTCCATCCAGAGTGTCGCTTTTAGAGATGACTACATTTTTGTGATTAACCTTTCCAGTCCATTTTCTTGAATGTGAACCAGTGTTTATTTTGGCGGCAGGCCCACTATACAGTCTTCGCTTCCCATGCCAAGCCAAGCCAAAGCTCATAATTTACAAAATAAAGGAATGGTACAGATGGAGGTCATAACTTGGTCCGCTTACACTGTCTCCCCAGAGCCACCCACTCCTTTCCTCTGCTGTCTTTGTCTTTTTTTAATTTTTTTAATTCCACCTTCTTTGAAACCAAGGGTGCAGTGTTTGTTTAAAGATGCACTGGCTGATGGAATTTTCCACTGCTTGGCATGTTGGAGGAGGGGCCGTCAGGAAAGGGCAGGCCAACATACTAACCGCTCTGCTTTTCATGCTAGCAGCTCGCTTTTTACCAATTCAAACCAATTCTTTTTGGCCGGGTTCCCCACCTCAAGTATTCCGAGTTGAAAGAAAGGAGGGAAATCTCTGTCATAATTTCTGATGTTATAAACGTATGATTTCACTTAACCTCCATAGAATCTGGGACTTGTCCAGGACCTCTGGATGCTAGATGTACATTATGGGATGTCAGTGAATATTCGAATGATTTGTTTTGATTCTGCTCTAGCAAGAGAAATCTTGTGATTTTAAAATAAAATTACATTTTAACCTATATTTTCTCTTTCTTCTTATGGCTTACCCGCACAGGGGAACAACAAAGTAAGTTCTTTGTCCTGTTATGGCTCCTCTGTCTTGCAAACCAGCTGGCTCCTGCATGTGACTTGCCCGGAGTGTTTCTGTGCATGTTGGGATGATCGTAGGCCACTACACAAGTACAGGAGAAATATGTGTTTGGATGAGCATGAGGGGTTTTTCCGTTTTGACCTTTTGGAAGGAAGATTTATGTTCTTCGGGGTTGGGGAATGCACAGCTCAGAGAAGTTCTTATTAAGAAAGAATGACACTGACACTGAGAGCAAAGATTATGAAGGTTCAATAAGGAAGACTCTTGCATAGAAAGGGCACCCCGATGTGATGAAATGCAGTGCAGCTGAAGGTTTTGACCAAAATGCAAAGCTCTCATGTTAATGTGCAGTTATCAAAATGCAAGCTGGAGTCCTGAATAGCAGTATGCCTGGCTTCCTGGGTGAAACTGAACTAGATCAGTGCTCTGACTTCGACGGCGCCTTCAAATGGACGGGGGAGGGTGGGGTCCACATTTGCCTGGGTGTCTGTGCTCTTGATGTATTCCAGCTGGCGGAGGGTGGAGGGTGGAGGGTTGAGAAGTGGAGGGGAGAGCAAAATGTGTACGATGGATTTATGAAAACAGGTACCACACATGAGTGGTGGAAATCATTTTAATGTTCCAATGGATAATGAACAATTGAACAGTCCAGAAGGTTGCTAGGTACATTTATATTTTAATTAAGTTTTTCCCAAAACCAGAGTTCTTTTTCACTCTTATTAGCAGTCTAATGGTAGAGAAGATGGTCTTAAATTGGGAAGAGTGATCAGTTTTCTTATTTTGGTTTTCTTACGGGGATATATTAGCACTTTGTCCTACCAGGTAGCCCACTTAAAATGGGACTCAGTGCATGCAATAAGAATCGAAAGAAATCTGTTATATAAGAGTTGGGCTGCATATTTAAACCAGCTGGAATTCATCAAAATTGCTATTCAACAGCCATACATATAGAATATAAAACAAATGTGGGAAATCTTTTGCAGTTTAATTTTATGGAATGTGCTGTTATGGAATAAATTAACATCAATGGTTGGTATTGAAAAATGTGCAATTTATAAATTTATATCTTGATATAACTGCTATAACCCAAGTAATAGTATTTAATAAAGCTAAAGTATTACCAGAAAAGCACCAGACAGTCATTTATGAAGGAATAAAGAGGCGAGCTCAAATTATTTATAGTAAATTTTTGTTTTAAAAAGCAGGTAATTTATAAAATGGAAGATTTCTACAAAGCAAAAGTTAGCGTTTTGAGCTGTGACTACCACCCTTAAAATAAAACATTTGGACAAAGTATTTTTAAGCCCATATTTTGGTTTTATACCATACAGTGCATTTCAGTTTTAAATAGTAAGTACATCTAATCCTGCTCATTTGCACCACCCCACTCTCTGTCTAGAATTTCATTCGCCTTTTGTTGTGTTTACAAACAAACACAAACACTTAAAAAAAAAAAAAAAGAGTGCCCCAGGGCAAGCCATGACTGTGTTAGCCAGAGGCTTGGACATGCTGAATGGAGACCAAGGAACTAGCTAATGACACTTCGGGGTGGTGCTGGCTCCTAAACCCCTAAAAGGCGTTTATGATTTTTCTCTGTCTTTAGAGATTCACTGAGGGCTGTAAAGCATTTATAAAATTTCTAAAGACAAACATTCCTATGGCAGATGTCATTCATTTGTTCTGTGTTACTTGATCAAGTTCTTCTAGGTGATAAAATGTTCTGCTCAATGCCATTTACTGATTAAATATGATGAACAATAAAACCCAAAAGTTCTGGACTGTTGCCCATGAAGGTCCCTTTCAGGATGATGGGCAGGAACCTACGGTGTCTCAAGGGCTTCACTGCCACTCTCTACATCATGAGCCTGACATACGTGCTGTGGAGGATCTGGATAGAGGTCTAGTGTCATGGAGGGGCATCGAAGATGCAAGTTCTCATTGTTTAGATTTTTAACAGAAGAGTGCATATTTTTGAGGTGCTGATATTTATTGTCTTATTTCTAACTGTTCATGTTATGCATAAGTGACAGTTTGTGGAAAATGCAAAGCTAATACTTTAAAAATATGATTGTTATACTAGCATAGACTCTGGCATGAAAAGTCTCTCCAAATCACAAACAGCACATCTGCATGCTATTTTCCTGTAGCTTAGAATTTCAGTATAAATGGAAAACACTGGAATACAAGCTGTACTGTCTCCAGAGTATAGATCTGGATTCTTCAAAAGGAGCATATGAGATTCTTTTTTCCCTTCTCGTGTGGGAATGCTTGTTCAGAGTTGTCCCCAAGGCAACGTACCTGACTTGTTGCCTGTCATATACATGAGCCAGCTGTAAAGTGTGACACATTTCAGACTCACAAACACTAATTGCTTCTTTAGTGCATGGCATTTTATTATTTATGATACTAACCAGACTAAAGACAGTGAAGCCTGCTCAATTAGTGTTTCTTTAGATAAGCAGGACAGATTCATCTTCCTGGATACATTAAGTGTCCACGCACACACATATGCACCCATACAAAGTGGCTTGAACAGAACGACCCCATGATTTGTTTTCTCAGTGACAGCTAAATTGATCTACTTCATTCATCTTGAAATTATGCTTAGAGTTTGGGAGATAATCCTTTACGCTGCAAGAAAATGACCTTGAGTAATAAATGCATATTTTGATTTATACTGTGACCACACAGTGGAACAAAGCACCAAGGTTCACATTCCTCCTTGAATAATCTTACGCATTTCGCTTTTTCTCTGCAAAAAGCCAATTCTTCTTTTGTAAGGAGATCATAGTTGCTCAGGGAAGATTTTCCTTCCAGACCTATTACTTATTTTTCCTTTTGAAAATGTTTTTCTGTTGGCATAGTGATACTCTGAATTTCTTAGGAGAAAGTTTATCTCCTTCTTAGATGAGTTTCCCTGAACCAGGGAAGTCAGTGAATTCATTAAAAAGACCAGAGCCCTGGACATCCTGAATCAGTTGAGAATCAGTGAAAAAAAAAATTCAATAACAGAGAAGTTGGTTGGCTTTTATGATTTTTTTTGTGGATAAATGTAAATCAGAATGTCATTTTCAAACCTGAGGCCTCCAGGTAAAACTTTAACTTTCTGTTTTGTCTTAGAGAGAATCCATTTATTTTCATTAATTTAATGGCTTTTCTTGCAGGGCATATCTAGCCATTTGATGTACTTTTAGTTCCATTCTTTATTAAAGAGTTTTAAGTATCTTTGATGTTAAATTAGGTAAATTCAAATTAGGCAAAAAACTTGAAATGTAGATAACTACTCAAATAAAAGGTTTCAAATCCTTAATGATGTTCATACAGAAACATAAATAGTGAAAATGATAATACATACAAAATTGTTATGCAGATTTAGTGCAATCCTGATCAAAGTACCTATAGCGTATCTCATAGAATTAGAGAAATCAATCCTAAAATTCATTTGGAACCAGAAAAGACGTAGAATAGCAAGGGCAATTCTGGGTAACAAAGGCAAGGCAAGAGGCATCACAATCTCTGATTTGAAATTATATAATAAAGTGGCTATGAGAACAGCAAAAAGCACATAAATAAATAAATAAATAAAAAAAGACCTGAGGATCAGTGCAACAGATTGGAAGATGACAGAAACAACTCCAAACATACTCAGCCACCCTATATTTGACAAAGAAACCAAACACATTCACTGGTAGAAAGATAGACTCTTTCTTTTTTCTTTTTTTTTTTTTATTTTGAAAAATAAAAGCAACAGCAAGAACAAAAACAGAAACAAATTCAGAAACAGGCAACATACAACAATACATATGTCACAAAATTTAAAACAAGAATAGCTGATTATTATTTCCATTGTCAAACCTGTCACTCAGATTAACAGACATGATTATGCAAGATTGGACATGTGATTGAATATTACTGCTCGTTTTCAAGAAAAGAGAAACAAGATGGCCTCTTTAATAGATGGTGCTGGAAAAACTGGCTT
This sequence comes from Ctenomys sociabilis, assembly GCA_004027165.1. Taxonomy (NCBI): domain Eukaryota; kingdom Metazoa; phylum Chordata; class Mammalia; order Rodentia; family Ctenomyidae; genus Ctenomys; species Ctenomys sociabilis. The sequence goes on along the minus strand of PVKA01018564.1, from coordinate 7,455 downwards.
TCTTATGCAGAAGATTAAAACTAGACCCGTATCTTTCACAATGCAATACACTAAAATAGAAATGGATCGAAGATCTATACATTAAAACAGCAACACTAAATCTGCTGGAAGATAGAGTATATAGAACTGTTGAAGACATTGGTGCAGGCAAATACTTTATGAACAAAACACCAATGACAGAAAATACCACAAAAAATCAACATCTGGGATCTCATCTTATTAAAAAAGCATTCACGCAACAAGAAAAACCACCAAAAGAGTAAGAAAGAACCCACAATATGGGAAAAAGATTGTCAGCTGTTCCTCCAACAAAGGACTAATATCTAGAATATATAAAGAACTCAAAAAAAAAGACCTCCCCAAAGTTAAAGACCTAATCCACAATCAGGCATCTGAAATGAATAGACACTTCTTAGATGAAGTAAGTATGGCAAATAAATAGATAAAAAAGTGTTTGACATCACTGGTCATTTGAGAAATGCAAATTGAAACAATGCTGAGATCTCATTTCAGAAAGAATGTCTATTAACAAGAATCAGAGCAACTACTTTGAAGATAGCAATATGTAATGTAACAATTGTTAAGTTCCCACCACTTTCTTTTGAAATTTTCTTTCTTTTTTTGTGGACACCTCAGCCTGACCTGGGGAAAGGACTATCAAGGCATGTGGTGCTGGGGATGGAACTGTGGTCCCTACACTTGCCTAAGCTTGCCTCAGCAGGTGCTTTAGACTGCTGAGCGATCTCACTAGCCCTCTGTATCATTTTTATTTTTTCTTTTGTCTCAGTAACATAAAATAAAATAAATCAACCAATGAGAAATGCTGGCAGGGCTGTGGGAGAAAACGAATCCTTCTTCACTCTAGGTAGGAGTGCAGATTGGTGTAACCACTGTGGCAATCAGTGTAGAAACTCCTCAAAAAACTAAAGTTAGAGGTTCCATTTTTCACCTAGTGATTCTCCTTCTTGGTATTTTCTCAGAAGAATTAAAAGCATCATACCACATGAGTATATACACTCCATTTTTATAGCAGCACAATTTGTAATAGCTAAATCTTGGAAACAGTCCACATGTCTATTAGTGAATGAATGGCTAAAGATTTTTATATAATGGAATACAACTCAGCCATAAAGAAGATGGCTACATTTAGATGCAGCCATACTGTAGATGTCCTACATTTAGGACATCTCAAGCTAAGTGGATGGACCTCGAGATCATGCTCTTAAGTAAACTAAATAGTACACACATGTTCAAATATTACATGGTTTCTCTGGTGTGAGAGACTGAAAGTGTAAATAAAACCCAAAACATGTAATAGATATTGGGAAATGGAAAACTAATGTTCAAATGAGAAGGGGGACAAGAGATGGGGGAGGATAAAAAGAGACAACAAAAAAAGAATAGAAGGAAAAAAATGGAAACAAATCTTTTGTAAATAAGGAGGGAAAAAGGGGTTGAATGGAGGGGAGGGGATGGGGAAAAAGAGGCAAGGTATGTTATATATAGGCACAGATTTCTTATGATGAACGCTATTATGTATATCTAAAATGAACCAATAAAAAATGTCCACACCACCATATAGGAAAAACTATTTGAGATTACAAGATTGCCTATGTAGCTAATCTTTAAAAAGAAAAGAGGCCCTCAAAGTTGAGAGGCACTGCAAGCCTGTAATCCTAGAATTCAGGCAGCTGAGGCAAGAGAATCTCAGCCAGTTAAAGACTAGCCTGGTCTGCGTAGTGAGTTCAAGGCCAGACTGAACTCCAGTGAAACAATGTCTCAAACAACAACAACAACAAAACTCTAGAGTTTTAAGTTACAGAAAACAAACAAACTGCCTGTAGTCTTTTCTTTTATGAGTCTTTTATCTTTTAAAAAAAGATTTGTAGTCACTAATTGAAGTCACTTTACTGAATTTCAATCTTAAATTTGAGACTCATTGTATATCCTCCAGCAAAAGTATGAGGTTGACTAAACTGTTGGGAGAAAGGACCATTTAAAAAGAAGAAATAGAACAAAAAAGCTCCAAAATAGAATTATAAACTTATTGATGACTTTCCTGGTCTCAAGTCAGGTAATGTGCAATGGTTTTACATGAATTGCAGGCCTTGATATTTAAGAAGAGAAAAAGCTACATTTAAATAGTTGTTTTTGTATCATTTAAGAATACTTTCATGAGGCTGAGGTGATAGTTCCGTGACATAAGTGCCTTCCTGGCAAGCACAAGGTCCTGAGTTCTATCCCTGGTACCACAAAAAGACAAGACAAAACAAACAAACAAACAAACAAAAAAAAAACCTAAAACAAAATAAAAATACTCTAATGACTCTCAACATAGTGAGCAAGGCTAGTGGATGTGTGCAGCGCCAACTAGTGGGGAAGGTAGTCATTACCTAGAATGCTTATTTTGGTCACTTACTAGTCTAGTGGCCCTTGGTAACGATAGTTTGCAAAATCTGATGGCAGCAAAGTATATATCAAACAGCATAGAACTTAAATTCATATTGATTTGTTCTGTTTATGTCAGACCCTCATCTGCTGAATTACTGTCCTTGTTCATGTGTGAGATGGCCTAGACACTCTGCTAAATCCATCTTCACAACTTGGCAATGGCTTACTCAAGTTCCATTCTATGATCGTGATCAAGAAAGGAGTGAGCCAGACTGCGTTTCACCTGATATTTAAAATGCATGACTGAAAGAACATTCTAAGTGGTTTAGGTTCAGCGAGCTCAGACAGGCTTGCTTTTTCCTTCGTTGAGTAATATGTATACATTTTTCTTATTTTCTTTTTTATATATTAATTTTATTGAGAAATAAGTAGCAATGAGACAATTTCAAGATAGGTTAGTAGGACAGTTACAATAATAGTACATTGCATATTGTCTTTGAGTAGTTGTTCATTGTACAAGATGCAGACATGATATCTTGTCTAAGCACTATTAGTTCAAAACTTCTCATTGAACTAAGAGAAAGTAGCTGTATATCTATGCTATTTTGCATATATAGATATATTTTTTCACTACAAAATGGACCTTCATTTATAGTCCCCTTTTTTGTTTACTTTTGTCAGAGATGGGTATTCCTTGCAGATAACCCACTATTTTTTTCTTATTTTTTTACAAAATTTTTATAAGTGTATTCCCCTAGATTTAAGGAGAGTCCCCATCTGGTTGACTAACTTTATGCATAAGACAATAAGGATACCATTAAAGTTGAAAGTCACTGGCCTCAAAGTGTTATTTTCTTTCCATGTTCATATAAAAATGAATTGTCTTTCAATTATTACAACACCAGAAAAACTTTGGTTCTGTTTTGGCAAACCAACATCAAAAAATATTGTTATTGCCTAAATTTTGAACCCCCAACTTTAATCATAACCAGTTGGAGCAGAGAACTGTTCACCAGGGGGTAGAAAACCTTGAGAAATGGATTGGAATCCTTATTGTGTTGCAGAATATATTGGTCTTGCCAAGGTAGCTCTATAAAGAAACAAGACTGGATCTGCTTCTCCAAAGGCTTATAGGGGTGACGGTAGAGGTCTTCTGATGGGTAATATGGGGCTAATTCATATTTTATTTTTCTACTGTATCCAAAATGAAGTGGCTTGTGTCTAGTTATTTATAACTAATGCTTTAGACATCATGTATGTTTTGACATATTTTCCATCACAGTACGAAAACATCTCCTTGTATGCTTTATTCCTTTTTGTAGTGGACTTGCTTTAACACTGCTCCTAAACAAAAGTAAGTTTTATACCTATTTTGGGAATACATTATTATCACCAGGTATGATATTATGAGGAGCTTCTTTGGAAATTTAGGGCCTTACCAAACATTTTTATCAAGAAGTAGGAATTTATTTCTTTCGTTAATTTATCATATATAGTACTATACTGTGGAAATTTTACAGCAAAGTAACAGAAGCGAGAGCTTAAAAACCTTCTCACTATCCTCACCATGAACTGGACAAGAGTCAAGATGAAAGGATATGAGTAGGCAGGTGTGGTGCTGCACACCTACAGTCCTAGCACTCCGGGAGGCTGAGGCAGGGCGCCACAATTTTGAGCCCAGGTCATGTAGTCCAAGATTAAAAAAAAGGCTGGTTACAGAGGCCGATACAGGGACCCTAAACTCAATCTCCAGTACTAGAAGAACAAAACAAAAAGAAAATAAAACAGAACAGATAAAAGATGAGATTGTATAAGAAATAGGTTTGATTCAAAAGACACATAAAGTACCCTTATTCTTTACTACCAATAGTTACCTATAGTCAGTTGCTGTCTGAAAGTATTACATAGAAAATAAACAATTTATAAATTTTAAATTGCATGCCTTTCTGGGTAGCATTGTGGTATGAGGTACTGTTACTCTGTGTCCTTCCCAATACGTGATTGGTCTGTTTGTCCAGAATATCCACACTGTACACATAACCTGCTCCTTTGGTACTCAGTAGTCATCTCATTGATCAGATCAACTATCAAGGTATCGGAGTGCTCATGTTCATTACTTTCCTTAATAATGACCCCCAAGGGCAATCATGGTGATGTTGTCAATTGACGAGTCATATAGCCCCTTTTCTTTAAGTGGACAGGTGAAAGTACAGTAAGATACAAAGAGGGAGGGAAAGAGAGAAGGGGTAGAGAGAGAGAAAAAAAGAATAACTTTTATTATAGTACTTATTAGAATTATAATGTTATTATTATTTACTGTTCTTAATCTTTGCACCTAATTTATAAATTAAATTTTGCCAAAGATGTAGCAGAAAAATCTTTTGTAAGTTTCACTACTATGCACAATTTCAGACATCCACTTTGGGTTCTAGAATATACCCCTGTTGTCTTAGATACCTGCTCCTTGCTAGGACAGCATACCTTTCCCAGAGCAAAGGTTTATTTTAGCTCACAGCTTGCAGAGGTTTTAATCCAGAGTCAATTGGCTCCAAGCAGGACAATGTGGCGGAGGGGCAGGGCAGACGAGATACAGTTTGTGGCAAGTCAGGCAGGAAGCTGGAGGATAGATACAGATATGATAGCTACAGATACAGATATGGATATGAATATGGGCATGGATGCAGATGCAGATACGGACATCCAGGCCACAGTGACCCATCTTTTTCCATCACATTGCGCCTCCCAACATCACATCCAGCTCTAAGCCCATCAGTGGGCTAATCCAGTGTGACAGGCATTACCCAGTATCACACGACTATGTTCCAGTCATCACCCAGAAGCCTTCCCAAGGGTACATGAGGCTTTGGGGAGACGTGAACATATAAGTTATAGCATCTGTAAATAAGAGGTAATTAATATAAAGATGCATAATGATCAAATGAACTATAGAAACTAGAGCTTGAAAGCATACCTCAAAGATATTTCAGGTCCACTCTAGAAATCAGTGTAGCTTTCCTCAAAAAAGTAAAACTACAAATTCTGTTTGAGCCAGCTATCTCCCTTCTTAATATTGTACACAAAGAGAGGTAAAACATCCCTTTTCAATGATACATGCTTACCCATATTTATAACAACTAATAGCTGAATATTTGAAACATCCTATAGTTTTCATCAACAGATGAATGAGTAAAGAAAATGTGTTATCTATACACAATGAGGTACTCTGTCATATTGAAGGATAAGCTTGAGTCATTTGTAGAAAACTGAATGTACCATAAGATTAAGTGAATTTCTACCATCAAAATATCAACCAATAGCAAATTCTGGAGGGGCTGTGGGGAGAAAGGAATGCTTCTCCCCTGCTGGTGGGAGTCTAGATTCCACTGTGGAATCAGTGTGGAGATTCCTCAGAAAGCTAGGATTAGAGGTCCTGTTCAACCCAGCTATTCCTCTTCTAGATATTTTCCCAGAAGAATTAAAAACACTGTACCACAGAGTGATATATATACACCCATTTTTATAGCAGCATAATTTGTCATAATTAAATCTTAGAAACAACCCAAATGCACATCAACAAGGAATAGATAAAGAAGATGTGGATTATTTATACAATGGAGTTCTAATCAGATACAAAGAAAGATAAACTCCAGGCTGTTATGCATAAATGGGTGCAATTTGAGACCATACTCGTAAGTGAAATACATCAGACTTGCATGTGTAAACATCATATTGTCTCCTTTGTGTAACACTTTGAAAAAGTAAGTAAGATCTTGGAGGTACAGTGGAGGGGCTGGGATGATAGCTTAATAGAACAAGTGCTTGCCTGGCCAGCACAAGGTTCTGAGTTCAATCCCCAGTTCTGAAAAAAAAAAAAAAAAAGCTGCAGTGGATATTGTGAAAAGGAAAGAAATTACCCAAAAGGAAAGAACAACTGGGATATATGATAGCTAAGATAATTGTACTACTAACTTCTATTAGTTCATTGAAAGGAACAGTTAGTGTTTATATTGTTTGGTTGATTTTACATGCTCATATCTGGTAATGTGAGTAACTACTTTGAAGAGAACAATTTGCGATATAACAACCATTGTTAATTTCCTATCATTTTGTTTTGAAATTCTGTACCATTTTATAGATTTCTAAAAGTTCTTTTTAAAATAAAAAGCAAGTAAATTAAATTAGACACATAAGTTTAAACATCACATAGCTTCTCTTCTATGAGAAACCAAAAATAAAAATAAAAGCAAAATAAAAGATGATAGGATGCAGTGAAATAGATACTTTTTAAATAGGAAGGGTATCAAAAATGGAGGAGTAAGAGCGGAGAGGAATGAAGTTATTGAGATGTGTTATATACAGGGGCCAGCTTCCCTCAGGGAGGGTCATTGTTACAATAATACAAATGTACTAATAAAAATAAAAACTACAAGAGACTGCAGGTCCATTTCATACCGCTGCAATAAAGCATGTTTAAGAAAAAAGTGAGTTGCACAAATTGTTTGGTTGCTCTAGTAGTCTACTTAGAATACAATAACTTTATGTATAAAAATATATATATCTTAATTTTAAAATTTTGTATTGCTAAAAATTTCTAATGATTATATGAGCTGTTGGAAAAATATTACCAATATACTTGCACATCTCAGTGTTGCCCCAAACCTTCAATTAAAAATGTAAAGCACAATAAGATGATGTATCATTGCATAGAAAATTTTATACAGAATAGTAACAATGAAAGCTTTGCAGGAAATGTCACAGTATATAATCACTACTATACTAAGAGAAAAAGTAATAGTTTTTGAATAGAATCATTATTTCTTAACGATTAATCAAATTTAGAAGTTTGGAAAAAGAGCAACTAAATACTTCAGTGAACTGGGTGTGGTAGAACAGAAGGGTAGTACCAGCACTCTGGAAGGCTTGGTGATTTCACGAGACCCTGTAGTAAAATAAAAATATAAAAAAGGGCTGGAGATGTAGTTCATTGTAAAGACCCTGAGTTCAATTCTTAGTATGAAACATAACGAAGTAAAATCCTGCCCACTATGAATAACATTATCCCAT